>CM076583.1:238161136-238421924 GCA_034641835.2 Pinus albicaulis | reverse complement strand
TAAGCGGTAGCCGGACCCACACCCCGGATGGGATCCCTACTCCAAACGGTTTAAGGTCTAATTGGGAATTTTTACCGGGGAGATCCCCTACTGTTGGCTGGACAAATTTTCCCGTCAACATTCCCTCAATAATTCTTTTATAAATACATGCTAGTTCCCTCGTCCTATGTTTATCAATAATTATTTTAGGAATATATGCCAGTTCCCTCGAGAAGAAAAAAAAAACTCTAAATTTCATATTACACATTTCATATTTGTGTAATAGTGTAATTAAATGCACAATACAATATTGTGTTGAAAAAATTGCATTTGTGCCTTTTATATCATTGGGGATCATTAGCAAATACTCAATATAAAAAGTTTGTAAAAAAAGAAAATACCAATACAAAATCCCATAGAATGAAACCCCATAATTGTCCATACCAATACAAAGCCCCATATATTAAAAGTCATTGGGAACAGATGAAATTTTCATATCCTCTTGAATAAAAAGAGCGCAGAGTGAAGCCCTATAATTTTCCATTGGGAACCAATGAAATTTTCGTATACTCTTGAATAAAGAGAGCAGAGTGAAATCCCATAATTGTCCATAATTAGAACCATGAGAAAACTAAAAACACAAAACCATATTCTCTTGAATAAAGATAACGCAAAGTGAAGTCCCATAATTGTCCATAATTAAAAGCATGAGAAAACTCCATAATTCTCCATAATTAAAAGCATGAGAAAACTACAAACACAGAAACTCTGTATCAGATACCTCCACCTCCAGTTTTTTAGATACTTCCAGATACCTTGGGCTTTCCAACCCTCTTGAGGCTTCAAAAGCCATTGAAGGCAATTCTCTCTACATCGTCCACTGATTTCTCTGTTAAAAATAACCTTTTGAACACTGAATCTGTAAGTATTATACCAGCCAGGCTCAGGCGACAGAGGAGGAGACGCATATGGTGACAGTTGTGGAAAGAGATTCGGGGCTGTCTGAGAACAAGTTGGAGAAGATATCAAAAATCTTCCAAGGGAAATAGAAGCCACGACTCCTTTCAACATCTGTTGATTGAAGCAGTGATACGTCATAAGCGGTGAGCTAATAATAGGGAAGCCACTCCTGCAAAATGGAAACATCCATCCGGCATCCCCAGCAACGGTAACAGAAAGAGGCAGAAATATCTGTCTAACTGGAGTGGGAGTGACACAGATGTCATAGTTATATTAAATATTTGCTTAATTGTAGTTGACAGATGTCAGGGTAATAAGAAAATGGTCGACCAACAATTCAGGTTCACTGATTCAAATAAAAGCCTATTGGCCTAATTAACGGCTTAAAACAATTATAATTGTGCCCAGAACGAACGGTAGAAAATGAAAAGGTTGACAAATTCGGTGGTGAGATTTTTCAAATAGAACACCTTCTGTGTAATTAAATAATTAATTAATAAGTTAATTAATATATTAAGTAATTGAATAAATAAATCAAATATTTTAATAATAAAATGAAACTAGCCATTTAAAAAAAAAATAAAAAAAATCAAACTAGCCGTTTTCCTAACTGCTAGTTTAGCCATCTCTACATATATTTAAAATTAATGTCCTGATCTGATCTCTCACCTACTCCTGATGATGAACGACACTGGTTGATTCGAAACACGTCGACAATGTTCCATTGCATGTGATGATTACCGATTTTTTTTTTACAATTTTATATGATGGATCACAGAAGTGTTGATTCTAAAAAATTATATATATATTATATGTTTTTTTGGACATATTATATATATTACAATAAATAATATATATTATATTAAATTATATCTAAATTAATTAAATACAAACCACGTATTAAACCAAATTCCGTATCATAACATATGGTACAAAGTCAAAGTCCACACAAAACCAATTAAATATTTCAATGATTTTATAATATGCGCAAAACTTGGTGGTTTAGGGAGTGGGGTCGGGGCTTGAACACTGACTCTGTAAGTATTATACCAGCCAGGCTCAGGGGGCAGAGGAGGAGACGCATATGGTGACAGTTGTGGAAAGAGATTCGGGGATGTCTGAGAACAAGTTGGAGAAGATATCAAAAATCTGCCAAGGGAACTAGAAGCCACGACTCCTTTCAACATATGTTGATTGAAGCAGTGATACGTCATAAGTGACGAGCTAATAATAGGGAAGCCACTCTTGCAAAATGGAAACATCCATCCGGCATCCCCAGCAACGGTAACAGAAAGAGGCAGAAATATCTGTCTAACTGGAGTGGGAGTGACACAGATGTCATAGTTATATTAAATATTTGCTTAATTGTAGTTGACAGATGTCAGGGTAATAAGAAAATGGTCGACCAACAATTCAGGTTCACTGATTCAAATAAAAGCCTATTGGCCTAATTAATGGCTTAAAACAATTATAATTGTGCCCAAAACGAACGGTAGAAAATGAAAAGGTTGACAAAGTCGGTGGTGAGCTTTTTCAAATAGAACACCTTCTGTGTAATTAAATAATTAATTAATAAGTTAATTAATATATTAAGTAATTGAATAAATAAATCAAATATTTTAATAATAAAATGAAACTAGCCATTTAAAAAAAAAATAAAAAAAATCAAACTAGCCGTTTTCCTAACTGCTAGTTTAGCCATCTCTACATATATTTAAACTTAATGTCCTGATCTGATCTCTCACCTACTCCTGATGATGAACGACACTGGTTGATTCGAAACACGTCGACAATGTTCCATTGCATGTGATGATTACCGAATTTTTTTTTACAATTTTATATGATGGATCACAGAAGTGTTGATTCTAAAAAATGATATATATATTATATGTTTTTTTGGACATATTATATATATTACAATAAATAATATATATTATATTTAAATTAATTAAATACAAACCACGTATTAAACCAAATTTCGTATCATAACATATGGTTCAAAGTCAAAGTCCACACAAAACCAATTAAATATTTCAACGGTTTTATAATATGCGCAAAACTTGGTGGTTTAGGGAGTGGGGTCGGGGTTTGAACACTGACTCTGTAAGTATTATACCAGCCAGGCTCAGGCGACAGAGGAGGAGACGCATATGGTGACAGTTGTGGAAAGAGATTCGGGGCTGTCTGAGAACAAGTTGGAGAAGATATCAAAAATCTTCCAAGGGAACTAGAAGCCACGACTCCTTTCAACATCTGTTGATTGAAGCAGTGATACGTCATAAGCGAGGAGCTAATAATAGGGAAGCCACTCCTGCAAAATGGAAACATCCATCCGGCATCCCCAGCAACGGTAACAGAAAGAGGCAGAAATATCTGTCTAACTGGAGTGGGAGTGACACAGATGTCATAGTTATATTAAATATTTGCTTAATTGTAGTTGACAGATGTCAGGGTAATAAGAAAATGGTCGACCAACAATTCAGGTTCACTGATTCAAATAAAAGCCTATTGGCCTAATTAACGGCTTAAACCAATTATAATTGTGCCCAGAACGAACGGTAGAAAATGAAAAGGTTGACAAAGTCGGTGGTGAGATTTTTCAAATAGAACACCTTCTGTGTAATTAAATAATTAATTAATAAGTTAATTAATATATTAAGTAATTGAATAAATAAATCAAATATTTTAATAATAAAATGAAACTAGCCATTTTAAAAAAAAATAAAAAAAATCAAACTAGCCGTTTTCCTAACTGCTAGTTTAGCCATCTCTACATATATTTAAACTTAATGTCCTGATTTGATCTCTCACCTACTCCTGATGATGAATGACACTGGTTGATTCGAAACACGTCGACAATGTTCCATTGCATGTGATGATTACCGAAACTTTTTTTACAATTTTATATGATGGATCACAGAAGTGTTGATTCTAAAAAATGATATATATATTATATGTTTTTTTGGACATATTATATATATTACAATAAATAATATATATTATATTAAATTATATTTAAATTAATTAAATACAAACCACGTATTAAACCAAATGCCGTATCATAACATATGGTTCAAAGTCAAAGTCCACACAAAACCAATTAAATATTTCAACGATTTTATAATATGCGCAAAACTTGGTGGTTTAGGGAGTGGGGTCGGGGTTTGAACACTGACTCTGTAAGTATTATACCAGCCAGGCTCAGGCGACAGAGGAGGAGACGCATATGGTGACAGTTGTGGAAAGAGATTCGGGGCTGTCTGAGAACAAGTTGGAGAAGATATCAAAAATCTTCCAAGGGAACTAGAAGCCACGACTCCTTTCAACATTTGTTGATTGAAGCAGTGATACGTCATAAGCGACGAGCTAATAATAGGGAAGCCACTCCTGCAAAATGGAAACATCCATCCGGCATCCCCAGCAACGGTAACAGAAAGAGGCAGAAATATCTGTCTAACTGGAGTGGGAGTGACACAAATGTCATAGTTATATTAAATATTTGCTTAATTGTAGTTGACAGATGTCAGGGAATAAGAAAATGGTCGACCAACAATTCAGGTTCACTGATTCAAATAAAAGCCTATTGGCCTAATTAACGGCTTAAAACAATTATAATTGTGCCCAAAACGAACGGTAGAAAATGAAAAGGTTGACAAAGTCGGTGGTGAGCTTTTTCAAATAGAACACCTTCTGTGTAATTAAATAATTAATTAATAAGTTAATTAATATATTAAGTAATTGAATAAATAAATCAAATATTTTAATAATAAAATGAAACTAGCCATTTAAAAAAAAAATCAAAAAAATCAAACTAGCCGTTTTCCTAACTGCTAGTTTAGCCATCTCTACATATATTTAAACTTAATGTCCTGATCTGATCTCTCACCTACTCCTGATGATGAACGACACTGGTTGATTCAAAACACGTCGACAATGTTCCATTGCATGTGATGATTACCGAAACTTTTTTTACAATTTTATATGATGGATCACAGAAGTGTTGATTCTAAAAAATGATATATATATTATATGTTTTTTTGGACATATTATATATATTACAATAAATAATATATATTATATTAAATTATATTTAAATTAATTAAATACAAACCACGTATTAAACCAAATGCCGTATCATAACATATGGTTCAAAGTCAAAGTCCACACAAAACCAATTAAATATTTCAACGGTTTTATAATATGCGCAAAACTTGGTGGTTTAGGGAGTGGGGTCGGGTTTTGAACACTAGACCTCCGCCCCACCATGGCCACACAAAACTTAAATGTTTAGGGAGCGGGGTCAGGGTTTGAACACCAGACCTCTGCCCTACCATGACCACACCTTACCAATGGGCTATGTGCGAAGTTTTCTTTAAACCTTTCATGTGGGACCGGGGGAGATTAAGCCACTAATCTGCACTTAAAACCACATTAACTTGCCATTAGTGCTAACACCGCTTAGCATTAATTAATGCTTATCTTATCTGCTAACTGCACTTATTGTTAATTAAGTGCAGATTAATCTGGCGGAATTTTAGGGGAGCGCGCCAAATTTGGCGGCACTGCTATTTTTAGAATTTTAATTGGCAGTTTTCCAGAATTAGTGGAGAGAATTTAATTGTGCTCTATCTTGAGCATTAGTCAGCGAAATTTCGAAAATGAATAGTCATTTTTTACTGTATTGGATATTGTGAAACCAATGGTGTAGCTTTCAGAGGCATTTGGAGACTTCTAGGTGCGAAAATTCTACAGGGAAGTTTCACGGAGCCTAGTGCCACCTAGTGTTGGAGGCATAGCTAGAGAAGCCAGAGGCCATTCTGAGAGAATGAACAGTGCATTTTGCATGATTGACATGTTCTGGAAATAGTGCGACAGATTTTAGGAGAAGATGAAGACTTTTACACGTGTTTTTTCCGCAGGATAGCTTAGGGAAGCTCAAGGCCACCAGCAGAAGAGATCATGCCTAAGGGAGACATGCTCCATTTCCAGTGATTGAACAGTCAATCTAGGGGTATTTTGGCAGTATGAGCCCATTGGTACAGTATTAAAAACCAATGGAGTTGAGCATCAACTTGTAAAATAATTTGACCATATTAATCCCAGAGAGCCTAGTCCATTGATGGAGGCTCAAGGAGATATAGCCCAAGTGTTGAGGGTGAACTCCTTTATTATTTTGTTGTTGTGTGTTGCTGGTTAATTTTTTGCAAATTATGTTTGTTGTTCATGCATTTAATCAACTAAAAACAATTGTTAATTTCTCACACATAAAGCATTTAAAAAACACATAAACTTGACACAAGAATTCAATTGCACAAATGGATGTATGAGCACGATCTTTAGGTTGTTTAAATTAAATAGAAGGTGCTTGCACAACAAAACAAGTCAGCCACCTATTTCAGATCAATGCTTAAGTTGTTGGTACATGTCATCCTACTGCCCTGCCTGTAATATCTTATCATGTAAATCTGTCCCATATGAACTCATAGTTGTAATGTGATTTACCTACACTCTCCAGCTAAGAGCATATGCAATCATATTCTCCAAATCCTAAATGCACATGATCTCGAAGTCAAACTCATTGACCATAGCCAACCATCTAGCTTGTCTAGCATTCATATTAGCTTGGTTAAACAAGTATCTTAGCTCACCGTGATCACTCATCAAAACAAACCTCTTACCAAGAAGATAATGTCTCTACATCTTCAAGGCACGGATGATCATTGCCAACTCAAGATCACGCATCACATAATTTTGCTTGTTGTCATTTAGTTTCCTTGACTCACAGCATACCACGTGTCCCTCCTGCAATAACTCCTCTCTTGCAAGCATCTATAAAAACCACAAAATCTTTATTTGTATCTGCAATATTTAGAACTAGAGCATTTGTAAGAAACTGCTTCAACTGCTCAAAGTTGGATACACATTCCTTTATCCATTCAAATGTCTTTCCTTTCCTCTACAAGGATGTAGTAGGATAGGAAATTCATGAGAATTTATTGATGAACCGTTTGTATTAACCTGCTAATCCCATGAATGATCTCACCTCATCAACATTCCTAGGAGCTTCCCTTTCCATGATATTTATGATTTTTTTTGGGTCCATTGTTATGCCTTCCTTAGAAACAACATGCCCCAATTAATGTACCTATGTCTGAAAGAAACTGCAAGTTTACTAAACTTGGCATAAAACTTATGCTCTTTCAACAATCTTAACAATGTTTCTAGGTGCTCTCCATGCTCTTCCTCATTCTTATAATATATCAACATGTCAACAATGAATACTATCACAAACAGGTTCACATAAGGGCACACCACACTATTCATCAAACACATGAAAGTAGTTGGACCATTAGTGAAACCAAAAGAAAAAAAACAAGCTCATAATGCCCATATCTAGTTTGGAAATTGGTATTATAATTGTCCTATTATTTTATTCCTACCTGATTACATCTTGATCTCAAATCAATCTTCAAGAACATTTCTACTCCCATCAATTTATCAAACAAACCATCAATCCTTGGTTTCTTGATCATCACCTTGTTCAGTTTCCTATAATCAATGCAAAACCTGGTAGTAACATCCTTCTTCTTCACAAACAATATTGGTGCACCCCGAAGGTGATACACTTGGCCTTATGTATCCCTTATCAAGCATACTACAACTTCATTTCCACTAACTCTAGAGTGCTCATCCTTTAAGGTGTCTTTGATGTTGGTGTTGCTCCTGGTACCAACTCAATAGAAAAGTCTACTTCCCTATAAGGTGAAAAATATGAAATATTTGCTAAAAGTACCTCTTGAAACTTCTACAAAATAAGATACCTCTTCAAGACTTCTGCATCTTCAACATCCTTAACTCTATCACTAGAAACATGCACTGCAAAAAATACACACCCTTTCCTACAACTGTGATTTTCCTGCATAATTGTATCCATTCTCACTTATGTAGGTTCGTTCTTTCCTTGTAAAATTATCTTCTCTCCATAATCATCCAAGCACTCGATAGCATTCTCATAACAATTCACATTGTTCCTTTGAAGGTTCAACCTCTCCATACTCATAAGCATGATGTAAGGTCCCAATGGAAGCACATTTAGGTGTGTTGATGGAGGTGTTATTGCCTAAATCTACCTCAGGCTGAAAGAAGGAAGAGTTTAGGGTAACATCAAACCACGCTCAGTCTGGTAGCTAGCCCTACCAGATCAGGAGAGGGCTCTCTCCGGGTCAATCTCAGCAAAGATAATCAATAAGGATTGAGATGACTTTGAAATAAAAGATGATTTTAGGCTAGGTATATAAGTAAAAGAGTTTGAGTTTGATTTTGGGGGTTTTGTTGGAATCAAAGGGAAAGGCAAATTTGGGTCCGGGGATGAGGCCTAGTTTTTGCAGAGTTCTGATTGGGGCAAGGAAGGCAATTGTTTTGATGCTTTGAATTGAATGAATGGATAGTTCAGACCAGTGAGGAGCTGAAGAGGGAAAGAGGCTTTCAAGAATCCTCTTCAAACAGATGTTTGAATTGATAAATAAATAAGCCAGAAGATGAAGCAGCAAGCAATTCTAATGAATTCCACCTTTATCACTCATTTGTTTAATTTAAGAAGAAAGGAGAAGGGAAATGATACACTTAAAACATCAGTGAACTTACAATCACATAGAGAAACACACCATCAAAACACAGAGCCACATGGATCCCAAAGAGTGCTGCAAACCCTGGTCTATTCCTTTGCCAAAATTGCAGAGATGAAATGTACAATGAAGTGCCAAGCAATCCCAAATGTCCAACCCTGAAAATGACTGATGAATTACATGATATAGACAAACCTAACTCATTCCCATGCCTCTAGGGGTATATATCACCATTCTAGGAGCTTTTTCAACCATATCTAAACTAAGAACTGGAAAATAGGCAATGAAACAACTTGCCTCTATAAGATAGGAAACTGATTCATTCACTTACATTTCACCTTTTGGTGAATGAATCTACTATGATGAGTAAAAATGTGCCAAAATTACATCAAAGTCATGAAATTACATCAAGTTACATCAAGATTCACATGAAAAGGTCAAACTGGCCAAAAATAGGCGAAATTCTGAGCTGCTGAGTGAAAAATAGGCCAAATTTCCCTATGCACCGCGCCTGAAATCTCTATGCGTAGCACAAGTTTGAGGCTGATTTTGAGGGCCTTCCCGAAGTCAAAATTGAGTGCAGAATAGCTCGTTGGAAAGCCCTGCCTGTCTACTTTCCAACCCAAGTTTAATTTCTGGATTTGGTTGCCATTTTCCCCTCCAAAAGTCCAATCTCCCAACACTTCTTCCTGTGTGTGCAAAAAGTGGCAGAAAGGCCATTTTTAGGGTGTTTTTGACCCTTTAGGAAACCCAAAACTTGTCAAAATCCCTATGTAATCCATAGGCATGCATAAATTTTGATGAAAAATCCAGAAATGCAAAGTTTTCCTCCAGAAGAGCTGCCAATTATAAGCGCGCGCCAAGTGGCACTACGCGTCGGGCAGGAAAATCTGTTTTGAGGCCAAAAAATTCAAAATTGACAAAAATTTTCCCAAATTTCTTGATATTTGGGCTGAAGGTCCCTCATCAAGCACTATGCTGGGCTAAAGAAGCTTCGGCAAAAATTTGGAGCCTATCATGCCTTTTGCGACGCTTTAGTGCCCTCCTTAGCCTCGCCTTCAGGATTTTGATCCTTGCTTTGCAAACATGATTTCGCGCCCAATAATGGTTCTTCATGTGTCTGAGCATGTTCTTTTCCTTGTTTTCCTTCTCCAACATATTCTCGAGATGAATATTGACCCTCTCAAGCCAAGTCTCTCTATCAGCCTCAATCTCCCGTTCAATGGGTGTCATCTCGGTTTGGCTTCTTTGGGCAGCTTGCCGGTTCTCACGGATGTGTTGCAACTCCATGATTGTCTGCTGATCCTCCAACTGTTTTTTCCGCTGCTCTAGGTATTTTATGATCCATTGGGCTCTTTGCAACTTGACGGTCAAGGTATCGATCTCAGCCTTCTGCTCCTGAATGGTCTCTCTTAATTTTGAGCTTAGAGAGCTCAAATCCTCATCAATCAATATGAAATTAGTATCCTGGCCTCCTGAAGGGCCCTCATCTTGCATAGGCCTCTTACCTCTGTCCTGTACCTGTACCTGTGCTGCTGATGATGACAACGAGACCCCTTCCACACCGGGTGGAGATAGTACTCGTCGGGCTGCTGCAAATAATACTTTGGTGCCTCTCTGATAAGTAACAAACACTGGCACACTGATAGGATCTGTCTCGTGACCTTCAGGCTGATGTGAAGGTTCACGTGCATCATGGAAAATCTCCGGAGGAACCTGAGGAGCTGTGAAGAAGTCATGGGAAATGAAATCTTCCCACGAAATACCCTGCAATCCAAGATGATGTACAACCACGATCTTGATGAGTGCATAGTGATAAATACTGTTGTACTGCTGCTCGGGAGTTTTCTTCTGCACAAGAGTGGTCATTCTCTCGATGTTCCGGCACATGAAATAAGGTATGTTCATCATCCTCACTCTTGTGAAATGCATGAATAACCTGATGTGGTAAGCATAGAGGCGTGAGAACCGGCCCTCACAACTGAAGTATCTGATAATAAGTTTCATCAAAGGCGCATAGGATTCCTTTAGGAATCGGAATGGGAATACCCTGCTAAGCTGTCTCACATAGCTAGGCCTGATGTATGGTTCATAATGCACTCTGTCCACCTGCTGTCTTTTGTTCCACTGTTCACCCACATTCCGTATTCCAGTTGTTTGAGAGATGGTTTCCGGTGTCAAAGTGAAGTTTACACGAGCAAGAGTTACCTGACCATCATGCAAATGCAATATAAACAAACGAGCCAACTCCTAATGATGACGAATCCTAGCAATCATCTCGCAATACTGATAGCATGACTGCTCTCGAAAACATGCCATGGCAAGTGGGCAAGCCTGTAATTGAGTCAATGAGGTGGGCTCTTCTCTCACATGTTTGCCACCTTTACGAGGCCTTCTCGGTGCATGTAGCTCAGTGGTAGAATCACTATCTCTGTCATATGATGTATCAGTGTCTGTCTCCATGGTGTTTCAAGGTCTATGTTTGACTTGTATGAGATGAAAATGAGAATTTGGTGCTTTGTTTTAGTTGCCAAATATGTGTCAAAGGAGAGGGACTGTAGGAGATATAGGTCAGTGAGGACAATGGGGTTTTAATCAAATGATAATTTTCCCTTTGAAAATTTGACAAAATTAGGGACAAGGGACAACCACTGAATTTTTGGGGTTCTGGGGTTTGGGAATTTTTGAAAATGAGAATAGGGATAATGGGAAATGAGATGATTTATGGATAGGGGTAATGGGAATGAGATGATATGAGTGGTTTGGGATATAAGGGAATAGGGGATTAACAGTGATGATAGGATTACAGTGAGGGAAGGAATAAACAAGGTGGGGGAAATGGAGTATTTGGCACCAAAATTACTTTTAAAACACCAATTCAAATCCCTAAGGAGCAGTTTTAAACAAGGTGATAGGGTTTACAATTTTGGCATTTCAAATTCTCATAATACATTTCAAACTACACCAAACATTGGCTAATGGAAATTACAAAATCTCATAAACTTACTCGGAGCATAGGAGGTTGAGTCAATTTGAATTTTATGGAGCAGTGGCAAAAAAATTTTGGTTGTCGGCCTTGTGCGTGGCGACAGTGGCCCAGTGCGCTGCGACCGGTGTATGCGCCGCGCCAGTTCAGAAATGCATGGTGAAAAAAGGCCCTATGTGCCGCGTTTTCCTTATGCGCCACGACCTCCACCCAGTGCGCCGTGACAGTAAACTCACCCACAACTTCGGCCTTCAAACCTTGTTTTGCTCTTCCACGACTTAACTCGGCTCAATGCTATCTCTTGGCATGTAAATGATTTGTTGAAACACAAAAATATCTTTTATGCCAAAGACTTTGATTTTTAATTTGAAAAAACCCACTTTGTAATGTTTGAACTTTGACACTTTTTGAATAAACTCTGTTTTTGTTTCCTTTTTTATTTTTTGAGCTGAATGATGAATTTATTTTCTGTCTTTGTAGGGATAGCTGGCATGGAATTTTGGAAAAGGTGACCAGGGCTGCGCCTGAAGAACTTTACAACTGAAAAAACTTTGAAAATTACATTACATTTATTACAAAAGACGAAATTGACGATTTTTCTTCAAAACAAAGTTTTGAAGAAGAATCATTATCAAGCATTATGACGATGAAATTTTTGCAATGAAAACTTATTTTGAACCTCCCTCATGTGCCTGCTGACATTATTAGACATTCTGAAGACTAAATTAACGAAACCCTAGACCTAATGAGACTAAAAATATTAAAATGACTTTTGTCAACTAGGAGGCCAAACATGACTGTAAATGATTTTGATGAACAGACCTAGGCCAGCAGGTACAAGACATGAGTTATATGAGAGAAAAGACCCTTCCGTCAGATGATCCATGCTCCTAATGGAATGTAGATGACTAAACTGAATGAGACACCTAAAATGAAATGCAACAAAAGAGATTTTGATCTCTGACGGAGGGATGAAGATACCGACTCTAACATTGGCTCCAATGGGGATGGTAGCTCCTTGGAGGTGCCAAGAACTATGGATTTCTGGGAGAGTAGGCAGTGCCTTCGTCCATTGGGATACAGAGTCTATAACTTCGACAAATAAACACAAGACTTTTGACTCAATTTTATTAACTGAAAATTTGACTCAAACTGACTCAATTTTGAAACCAAAATGACTGAAAGACCTGACTCGACAAACTCAAACTAAAGCTGAAATCAATCTTCAGAATTATAGCCTTCACTTCGGGCCCCAAACTGAAGAAAAGATCACAGAACACACTTGCAATGAAACTGAAATAAATGGTATGTACAGTGACAATGTAAATAGCAGAAATTTTTTCAGAAATGATACCGCTTGAGCAGCTGACCATTGACCGGCCCTCCTGGATAATCTTCCCCGTTCATCTATTTCAGAAGAAAAGCATTCTGACCCTGATATGCAGCAATTTTAAAGGGTCCTTTCCAGAGATTTTCGAACTTACCGTGCTTACCCTTTTCCTCATTTCTTGCATCCCATTTCAGCACCACTTCTTCCAATTGAAATTTGTCCACCTTTTCTTTTCTGTCATAGATTTTCTTAATTCTCTCCTGCAGCTTGAATGTGTTTTGGAAAAATTCTTCTCTCGTCTGCTGCAAATGGATCATTTGATTTATTCTTCTTTGCATGTGATCATCTTCACTACCATCTTCCTGTAGAAGTTTGACCACTGGAACTGCGAGAGAGGTAGGAAACACCGTGTCAACTCCATATACCAACTCAAAGGGGGACATACCAATGGATTTCTTCTGACTCACTCGATCTTCCCAAAGTGCATTGACCAACTTCTTATGCCAACTTTTCTTGTTTATTTCCAGCAACTTTTTAATGATGTTGACCAAAGATTTTTTGGAAGACTCCGCCAATCCATTACCTTGTGGATGATAAGCGGTTGAGTGTCCCAAAGTGATTTTATACTTGTCACAAAACTAAATCATCCTTTTTGATTTGAAAGCTGCTGCGTTATCAGTGATTAACTTATTTGGGCAACCAAAACGAGACAAAATATTATTCTCAAGGAATGAAATTATTACCGAATCTATAGCTTGCCTGGTGGGAATTGCTTCAATCCATTTCGTGAAATAATCTGTTGCTGTTAGGATCCACCTATGCTGAGCTGAAGACGGAGGATGGATTTCGCCAATGAAATCCAAACCCCACTGCTGAAAAGGCGCACTTACCTCAATGGGCTTAAGCGGCAAAGGCTGCAATTTCTGCCTCCCTTCAAAAATCTGACATTCATGATAGCTTTTGATAGTCTTATACACATCAGTAAAAAGTGTCGGCCAATAATATCCCGCTCTCAAAATTTTACTGGCCGTTGTTTTCCAAAAAA
Organism: Pinus albicaulis; assembly: GCA_034641835.2. Taxonomy (NCBI): domain Eukaryota; kingdom Viridiplantae; phylum Streptophyta; class Pinopsida; order Pinales; family Pinaceae; genus Pinus; species Pinus albicaulis. The sequence goes on along the minus strand of CM076583.1, from coordinate 238,407,999 downwards.
GATGACCTCCGCAATCTCCCCTATGAAAATCCTCCATAACCTGCTTTGCTTCTTCTTCAACCAAACAATTTAACAAAACACCACCGAGAGCTTTCCAATAGAGTGAATTATTCAAAACACAAAACTTAGCAGCCTTCAATTTCAGAGTTCTACTTTTGTTTCTAGCCATGCCAGGTGGTGGTGACAAATTTTGGAGCACATATACAATATCTGAATACCAAAGAGAAAGCACAAAGATTTCTGATACCTGAACTGATGAACTTTCCTCATTCTCCTCGGACATAGCAGCAATAAGATTGATGTCCAAGGCATGCAAATTCGACTAAGCCATTAGCTTAGCCAGCCCTTGTCCTTTGGTAAGCTTTGTAGGCTTTATCTCCACATCATACTCCAACAAGTCAGAAATCCATTTGCCTCATCTCCCTTCTGGATCTGTTTGTACTAAAACATCCTTAACAACAGCGTTAGGAACATAAGCAAGAATATGAGAATGCATAATATATACGCGAAAATCTTTCAACGCTTTCACAAGAGAAAGAGCTTGCTTTTCAATTATGTTATATTTCAAGGCTGCATCTCTTATGGTACGGATGAAAAAAGCAATTGGTTTTTCATGCTGATCTCTTTTCTACATTAATACTGTTGCCATAGTATGCTCCGAAGCAAATGAAAACAAAATAAAATCCTGAGTATAATCCGGGCTGATCAAAACATGAGCTGAAGAAAGAATCAACTTCACTAAATTGAAAGACTTTACAACCTCCTCAGTCCACTTCACTACGCTATCTTTCTTAAGCATGTTTGTAATCTCCCTTAGATGTTCAGCAAGATTAGGCACAAAGCGGCATAAAAAATTCATCTTACCATTAAAAGATTGAATCTCCTTCTTATTCCGGGGAAGATCAATTTGCTGAATAGCTTCAACTTGAGCTGGATCAATATGAATGCCATCTTTTGATATTATATGACCAAGAAGTTTGCCCTCATCCATGGCAAACAAACTCTTCTTCGGATTGAGTGACACACCATACTTTCTACACCGCTGAAAAACAATCTTTAAATGGTAAAGGTGCTCTTCATCAGAATTGGAAAAGACTGCCAAATCATCAAGATACACAACTAGGAAAACATCTTTCTCATTTTCAAATGCCATATCCATTGTGCGCTGAAATGTCGCACCAGCATTCTTCAAACCGAAAGGCATTTTAGCGTAATGGAAAGTTCCTCACGGAGTGGTGAACGCTGTTTTGTCTCTATCATCCTCATGGACCAAAATTTGGTTATACCCGGAATAACCATCGAGTAGAGATATACGAGATGCTCCAACTACTCGCTGAAGTATGTGATCCATTTTGGGAAATGGATAATTATCTTTCAAGGAAACCTTATTCAGATTCCTAAAATCAATGCACAAGCGAATCTCACCTGTTTTCTTGCGGACGGGCACCAAATTGGAAATCCAATCTGAAAATATTATTGGAACAATGATACTAGCCCTGTATAATTGATTCACTTCCTTCTCAATTGAGGGTAGCAACTTCAGATTTATCCTTCTCAACTTCTGCCTGAAGGGCTTTTGATTTGGCTTAATTGGAATGGTGTGCTGAATTATGTTTGTATCATACGTCTTCAAATCTGAATAGTCTCAAGCAAATACATCAGCAAAAGAAGACAATAAACTAACATATTTTGCTTTTACCTCTGGTGGCAATGTTTTGGACAATTTCACCATCTTTGGATTTTTAGCTGATCCAATATTCACATCTTCAACTCCATTTTCGGTCGGCCGCAAGGTTGGTTTTTTAGCTACGTCATCTTGATCGAAGAGCTCCTCTAAAGGTATCAAACCTTTAGGAATGACATTATCCTTCAGTTGCAATACTTCCATGTGATTTACTTGCACATCAGTCTCACCATCATCATGCTCCATTTCAATTGAAGTCTCTTTGAATTTGCCTTCATTTTGCAGAAATTCATCAATCTCATCATCATCTTGAAATACTTGCCAATACCTATGATTGTCCGGGACAGTCGGACGATGCTTCACATGAATTTCAAACTTGTTTCTTGAGTTCATCAGAATCTTCAAATTGCTTGTTGCCTTTTCAAGTGCATCTGCAATACCAATCTGAATACGAGGGATACAAGTCAAAGTATAGTCTGAAAACAATTTTAAGATATCAAGAACATCATTTTGGTAAGCCCGCATTCGAGGATGCTTAGCTTGGAATTCACCTTTCACTTGCTTAATTACCAACTCGGAGTCGCCATATACTGCAATCCTCTTAGCATTCAATTTTCTAAGAATTTTTAGACCAGCAATCAAAGCTTCATATTCTGCCTCATTATTTGAACAATCAAAAGCTAATTTATAAGAGCAGACCCTTACATTACTCGATACCTTGTTTGGGGCGGAAAAAGGGTTGCGTACCCAAATGCCGATTCCAGCACCATCACTTCCTACTGCACCATCGAAATCCATGGTCCACAAACCATATTCATCTTCTTCCAAGTGCCGAAATTCTGTTCGCTCTGTTATTTCTGCTTGCTGTCCATCAACTTTCTGCTGCTGTCGAAAGGCTGATTGCTCAGCGAAACTTTCAAGTTCTTGTCTCTCTTTCTTCAAAACCTCTCTAAAATTTTTTGTGATCTCCGGAATGTCCTCTGCTTCAACTAACTGACTATTTACATCATTGAAACTATCTGAATACAAAACAAAAGACTCTAAATCTGTATGTACATAATTAATCAGATGATTTACCGGTTTCTCCTTGCTAGTAATCATATACTTCATCTTTTTCTCCCGATATAATCTTCTCATCTGACCAAACACAGGAATGGTAGCATAGGATAAATCAAGCTGCAATGTTCCCTTTAGTTTCGCTCCCCAAGATCTGGAAAGAAGCATGCCAAATCTAGGAGGAATATCTGCCACAACCACATCCATCAAAACGTTCTTGGTCGGAATTTGATCTAAACTAACCACCAAATCTTTGATGAGCCCAATGCATATTACTCTGCTAGAATCGAAAGAATAAAGATCATGATACTTCCTAGTGATTTCCAATCCCAATTTCTCCATGATTGCCCTTGGCATGAGATTATGAGAAGCTCCAGAATCAAACATGGCATTATGTAACACAAAATCATGCAATCTAAGGCTGATATAAAAAGGAAGCACGTCACTATCGGGAGACTCACCATCCAATGTTGGTCCAAATATCAACTCAGGTTGATCATCTTCCACATTCACCATATCAGACATTGGATCGAAATTCAAAATTTTAGATACCTGACCCTTATAGCTGTTATTTCTCATCAACTCAGTCAAAGGAATGGAAACTTTTAACTTAGCAATTTCACTCTCTAAGTTAAAAACTGAAGTTTTTTCTACCTCTTTGGCTGGAGCATCCTTCTTTTCAGCTTTCTCCCTCGATACAATTGGCTGATTAGATCTTTCATTTGCTGATGGAGACTTGCTAGTAGCGGGCTCAGCTACCTCTTTTCCCTTCTTCTATGCAACGGGTGCATCATTCTTTGGTGCTGAAACTTCCTTTTTCTTTTGGATTGGATTGATAGGCACATCTCTGTTTATAAGTGAATATTATCGCTGTTGGGTGGACAAAGCATTCATATAACCTCTCTGATACTCATCCGACTCTTCTTCAAGAGTTGTCTCATTTGCCAAGATAAAATCCTCATCCTTTTGTACAACTGAGTTTTCTGCATACTCCTCATCTTCAGTGATAAAGGTTGGCATATCATCAGGTGTAAAGAAGTGATTTTCTTCTCCTATTACATTATCTTCATCATCTGATTCCGGACCAACAAAATTCTTCTGTAAAGGAGTCTTTACTTGCTGTTGTGCTGGCGGTTCTTGTGCTCGCTGCTCTCGTTGTTTGATCCTGAATTGTGGTTGCTGCTGGCCACGGAAATTAGGATTTCTGATCTACGGTTCCATCTTATCAAGTGTCAATATTTCAATCATATTTTCCACCTTGCGAGGTACTTGATCTGAAGTAGAAGCCTCTTCCTTTATTGCGACTCTCTTTTCGGCTTTCAATCTAGCTCTCTTGTCATTCAAATTAGCTTCAACACTCACTACGATATTCTGCATGTCTTCCAAAGTGGCCGGATCTATTTCTCGTAATTGATAGGCCATGTCCGGATCAAAACCATCTAGAAACTTAAGCAAATCCGACTTCCAAGATGGCCTTAAATCATCGGGAATTGCATTGTAAACCGCATTAAATCTAATACAGTAATCTTGGACTGACTCACCAACATTCCGCTTGATTTTGGTATATTCAGAAGTGATCTGAAGAGGATCTTTCTTTACTTCCCACGGATCCAAGAATTGTCTCTGAAGCTCAGCTAATGTAGCAATACTTCTAGGCTGCAAAGCTCTGAACCACTTTCTTACTTCACCTCCAAAGGTTTGCACAAATAATCTCATGGTCACATTTTCTACATCAATTTCATGAAGATCAAAGAAATCTACCATTCTATCAATATGTTGCTGAGCAGTGACACTTTTAGGAGTGCCATCAAACAATGGGATTTTACTTTGGTAATCAGCGGGCATGGCATCCAAGTTTTGAGGCAAGACAAGGGGTGCGAATCTGGCAGCCATTGCTCTAGGTGGATTTATAACCGGTCTTGGAGATATAGGAGGAGTAGGAGCAGTAGATGTATGAGGTGTGTGTGGTGTGGATGGAGGCGATATTACTACAGATTGTTGATCAGGGATAGAAGGTTGTACGGGAATAGTAGGAATGAAAGGAGGCTCGGTATGAACTTGTGAACCAGATGTAACTGCTGATGGCCCAAGTGTTTCAGATGCAGACTCTATGAATTCGGGAATGTTTGTTGCCATAATGGAATTTTGAATATTCAAAATGTAACTGTCAATGGATCTATTAGCCTGTTCAATTTCAAGATACTTGATAAACTCTGGATTTATGACAGTAGAACCAATAGCACTTTCAGACTTAGTCACAAACAACGACAACTCAAATTGTTCATCAAACTCAATATCTTCAAGGTATTCAAAAACAACGGGACATGAATGAGATTTGAATAGAGGAATCACAAGACTTTCTCGACGAAGGATTCTTGAAATCAAATTGGGATTTTCATACACTAGAGGTGGATCGGGATCCGGATTTGCTCTGGTATGTCTTCTGGAAGCCAATGTGTTGAATTATTTTCAAAATCAAAGGGAAAAAACCAACTTGTTCAGCCTATCAAATCCTAGAATCATCACCCAAAAGTCCAGAATGATCTGATATAATAGGGAAATTTACAAGTCAAGTGTCACGTTTACAAACTAGACCGGAGATTGACTGAAGCAGCGTTTATCTACTTTCGCTAATGCAAAGCAAGAGCGTTTCGAAGGCTACCTGGCATAACTTCAGGCTTCGTTTGTAGCTTATAAAAAAAACAACACCATCAAGCAAACCAATTTATTCCCCAGTATGTTCGCCACTATGTTATTTCCTAAATCTACCTCAGGATGAAAGAAGGCAGAGTTCAGGGTAACATCAAACCACGCTCATTCTGGTAGCTAGCCCTACCAGATCAGGAGAGGGCTCTCTCCGGGTCAATCTCAGCAAAGATAATCAATAATGCTTGAAATTACTTTGAAATAAAAGCTGATTTTAGGCTAGGTATATAAGTAAAAGAGTTTGAGTTTGATTTTGGGGGTTTTGTTGGAATCAAAGGGAAAGGCAAATTTGGGTCCGGGGATAAGGCCTAGTTTTTGCAGAGTTCTGATTGGGGCAAGGAAGGCAATTGTTTTGATGCTTTGAATTGAATGAATGGATAATTCATACCGGTGAGGAGTTGAATAGGGCAAGAGGCTTTCAAGAATCCTCTTCAAACAGATGAAAACATGGAAAATTAAACAAAACTAAAGGTAGAGCAAAGCAATCTAATGAATTCCACCTTTATCACTCATTTGTTTAATTTAAGAAGAAAGGAGAAGGGAAATGATACACATAAACATCAATGAACTTAAAATCACATAGAGAAACACACCATCAAAACATAGAGCCACATGGATCCTAAAGAGTGCTGCAAACCCTGGTCTATTCCTTTGCCAAAATTGCAGAGATGAAATGTACAATGAAGTGCCAAGAAATCCCAAGTGTCCAACCTATGCTAATGACTGAAAAATTACAAGATATAGACCACACTAACTCATCCCCAGCCTCTCGGGGTCGAGATCACTAGTTTAGGAGCTGTTTCAACAAGATCTAAACTAAGAACTGGAAAATAGGCAGTGGAACAATTTGCCTCTATAAGATAGGAAACTGATTCATTCAGTTACAATTCACTTGGTGAATGAATCTACTTACATGAGTGAAAATTTGTCAAAATTACATCAAAGTCATGAAATTACATCAAGTTACATCAAGAGTTATATGAAAATTAAATCGTCAAAATAGGCGAAATTCTGAGCTGCTGAGTGAAAAATAGGCCAAATTTCCCTATGCGTCGCGCCTGAAATCTCTATGCGTAGCACAAGTTTGAGGCTGATTTTGAGTGCTTTCCCGAAGTTAAAATTGAGTGCAGGATAGCTCGTTGGAAAGCCCTGCTTGTCTACTTTCCAACCCAAGTTGAATTTCTAGATTTGGTTTCCATTTTCCCCTCCAAAAGTTCAATCTCCCAACACTGCTTCCTATGTGTGCAAAAAGTGGCAGAAAGGCCATTTTTAGGGTGTTTTTGACCCTTTAGGCAACCCAAAACCTGTCAAAATCCTTAGGTAATCCATAGGCATGCATAAATTTTGATGAAAAATCCAGAAATGAAAATTTTTCCTCCAGAAGAGCTGCCAATTATAAGCGCGCGCTAAGTGGCGCTACGCGTCGGGCATGAAAATCTGTTTTGAGGCCAAAAAATTCAAAATTGACAAAAATTTTCCCAAATTTCTTGAAATTTGGGCTGGAGGTCCCTCATCAAGCACTATGCTAGGCCAAAGAATCTTCGGTCAAAATTTGGAGCCTATCATGCCTTTTGCGACGCTTTAGTGCCCTCCTTATCCTTGCCTTCAAGATTTTGATCCTTGCTTTGCAAACATGATTTCGTGCCCAATAATGGTTCTTCATGTGTCTGAGCATGTTCTTTTCCTTGTTTTCCTTCTCCAACAGCTTCTCGAGATGAATATTGACCCTCTCAAGCCAAGTCTCTCTATCAGCCTCAATCTCCCGTTCAATGGGTGTCATCTCGGTTTGGCTTCTTTGGGCAGCTTGCCGGTTCTCATGGATGTGTTGCAACTCCATGATTGTCTGTTGATCCTCCAACTGTTTGTTCCACTGCTCCAGGTAGTTTATGATCCATTGGGCTCTCTGCAACTTGACGGTCAAGGTATCGATCTCAGCCTTCTACTCTTGAATGGTATCTCTCAATTTTGAGCTTGGAGAGCTCAAATCCTCATCAATTAATATGAAATCAGTATCTTGGTCTCCTGAAGGGCCCTCATCCTGCATAGGCCTCTTATCTATGTCCTGTACCTATACCTGTGCTGCTGATGACGGAAACGAGACCCCTTCCACCCCGGGTGGAGATAGTACTCGTCGGGCTGTTGCAAATAATACTCTGGTGCCTCTCTGATAAGTAACAAACACTGGCACACTGATAGGCTCTGTCTCGTGACCTTCAGGCTGATGTGAAGGTTCACCTGCATCATGGACAACCTCTGGAGGAACCTGAGGAGTTGTGAAGAAGTCATGGGAAATGAAATTTTCCCACGAAATACACTGCAATCCAAGCTGATGTACAACCACGATCTTGATGAGTGCATAGTGATAAATACTGTTGTACTGCTGCTCGGGAGTTTTCTTCTGCACAAGAGTGGTCATTCTCTAGATTTTCCGGCACATGAAATAAGGTATGTTCATCATCCTCACTCTTGTGAAATGCATCAATAACCTGATGTGGTAAGCATAGAGGCGTGAGAACCGGCCCTCACAACTGAAGTATCTGATAATAAGTTTCATCAAAGGCGCATAGGATTCCTTTAGGAACCGGAATGGGAATACCCTGCTGAGATGTCTCACATAGCTAGGCCTGATGTATGGTTCATAATGCACTTTGTCCACCTGCTGTCTTTTGTTCCACTGTTCACCCACATTCGGTATTCTAGTTGCTTGAGAGATGGTTTCCGGTGTCAAAGTGAATTTTACACTAGCAAGAGTTATCTGACCATCATGCAAATGCAATACAAACAAACGAGCCAACTCCTGATGATGACGAATCCTAGCAATCATCTCGCAATACTGATAGCATGACTGCTCTCGAAAACATGCCATGGCAAGTGGGCAAGCCTGTAATTAAGTCAATGAGGTGGGCTCTTCTCTCACATGTTTGCCACCTTTACGAGGCCTTCTCGGTGCATGTAGCTCAGTGGTAGAATCACTATCTCTGTCATATGATGTATCAATGTCTGTCTCCATGGTGTTTCAAGGTCTATGTTTGGCTTGTATGAGATGAAAATGAGAATTTGGTGCTTTGTTTTAGTTGCCAAATATGTGTCAAAGGAGAGGGACTGTAGGAGATATAGGGCAGTGAGGACAATGGGGTTTTAATCAAATGATAATTTTCCCTTTGAAAATTTGACAAACTTAGGGACAAGGGACAACCACTGAATTTTTGGGGTTCTGGGGTTTGGGAATTTTTGAAAATGAGAATAGGGATAATAGGAAATGAAATTATTTATGGATAGGGATAATGGGAATGAGATGATATGAGTGGTTTGGGATATAAGGGAATAGGGGATTAACAGTGATGATAGGATTACAGTGAGGGAAGGAATAAACAAGGTGGGGGAAATGGAGTATTTGGCACCAAAATTACTTTTAAAACACCAATTCAAAACCCTAAGGAGCAGTTTTAAACAGGGTGATAGGGTTTACAATTTTGGCATTTAAAATTCTCATAATCCGTTTCAAACTACACCAAACATTGGCTAATGGCAATTACAAAATCTCATAAACTTACTCGGAGCATAGGAGGTTGAGTCAATTTGAATTTTATGGAGCAGTGGCAAAAAATTTTGGTTGTCGGCCCTGTGCGCCGCGACAGTGGCCCAGTGCGTCGCGACCGGTGTATGCGCCGCACCAGTTCAGAAATGCACGGTGAAAAACGGCCCTATGCGCAGTGTTTGCCTTATGCACCGCGACCTCCACCTAGTGCGCTGCGACAGTAAACTCACCCACAACTTCGGCCTTCAAACCCTGTTTTGCTCTTCCACGACTTAACTCGGCTCAATGCTATCTCTTGGCATGTAAATGAGTTGTTGAAACACAAAAATATATTTTATGCCAAGGACTTTGATTTTTAATTTGAAAAAACCCACTTTGTAATGTTTGAACTTTGACACTTTTTAAATAAACTCTGTTTTTGTTTCCTTTTTGATTTTTTGAGCTGAATGATGAATTTGTTTTCTGTCTTTGCAGGGATAGCTGGCATGGGATTTTGGCAAAGGTGACCAGGGCTGCGCCTGAAGAACTTTACAACTGAAAAAACTTTGAAAACTACATTACATTTATTACAAAAGATGAAATTGACGATTTTTATTCAAAACAGAGTTTTGAAGAAGAATCATTATCAAGCATTATGACGATGAAATTTTTGCAATGAAAAATTATTTCAAACCTCCCTCATGTGCCTACTGAAATTATTAGACATTCTGAATACTAAATTAATGAAACCCTAGATCTAATGAGACTAAAAATCTGAAAATGACTTTTTTTTGACCAAGAGACCAAACATGACTGTAAATGACTGTAAATGACTGTAAATGATTTCGACGAACTTTGATGAATAGACTTAGGCCAGCAGGTACATGACATGAGGGATATGAGTGACAATACCCTACCATCAAATGATCCATGCTCCTAATGGAATGCAGATGACTGAACTGAATGAGACACCTAAAATGGAATACAACAAAAGAGATTTTGATCTTTGACGGAGGGATGAAGATACCGACTCTAACAGATCCTTTGGTTGCCTTTGAGAGTTAAGGAGGGTGGAAAATCCCCTTGAATCTCTCCAAGATTTCTCCCTAATTTCCTAATGTTGCTCTCATTTATTCTCCAATCCTGATCTTCCAGTGGTAGGGAGAAAATACCTAAATAATCTCCATTTCCAAATCTATATAATATGCCAAATATTCTCACAATATTCTACAAAAATAACCAATATTAGGCAAAAATATGAAACTACCTTTAATCCTTCCTGAGAACATATTAAAGCATAAGAAAAAATTATTAAGTGCAGAAGGAGAGATTTAATATATCCTTTTATGTGCATAAGGAAGGTAGATGGGCCTTATTTTGTCTAATTTAGAGGCCAATCATGAGGCGGGAATGAAGTTGGAGTTGGTTGGCAACAAATCGATCCATTGGTTGTAACCTCCCCCTTCTACACTTTAATAAATATTGTAGTTCATCTTCCCATACATATGTCTCTATTTCTTGTGCAATGGATTCTTGAATGATGTATGTATTTCATATGTAATTGATTTGGTTGAGTAAGATAAGTAGATATCTATATATTGCATGTTGTTTGTTGTTCTCTGTTAGTGTTTGTAGGAATAAATCTGGCGATTTGAGTTGAATTGAGAGCGATGAAAACATCGACAGAATGAGAAGAAGAAGCGATTGAATCACAAGTAGGCTCATTTACAATTCTTGTTGGAAGTACTGAGAGGGGGGTGAATCAGTATTTCATTTCAACTGTTAATTATTGCCAGTTATATTCTTCACAATTAAAGAAAGAGAGGTGTATAACAATAATATTAAGGATTAATAATAAATTCAATGCTTTTTTTTAAATAATTGTATACAATAGATGAGTGAGGGCACCAAACCTTTAATGAAATAGGAACCAACCTGTTGACAAGCACCAAAATGGACTTTGATGAGGCTCCGACCTCTAGGGATTTGACCTATCTTCTCAAGGCACCAACCTTGTTTTCAGGAGATCCTACTCCAAGGACACCAATCCTACTTTGCTTCGTTATCAGATGATTGATTCAAGGATCCTCTATCGCACCAATCTGCACCCAACTACACTAGCTATTTTGTATCACTTTACTTTATCAATTATGTGCCAAAGACTACACTGCACCAAAATTTCAATACCAGACTATTTCAAGACAACTAAATCACAGTGTTCCACAGTCCAAAGAATATTGCACCAATTTTGAGCTTGAACAAGTCCACAGGTGAGCAAGATAGCATAGTTCTAAGCTATAACAAATAGTCCAAAGAACTACACTGTAATATAGTTTAAGACGTCCCAACCACTTCAAATTAAAACTAAATTCGAGCTTCAATATGCAATACCATGTTACCGCAATTCTAAGTTAGGAGAAATGAACACTGTAGTTGTTTACTGGTCCAAGCCAAAATTCAAAGGATCCGAATTGTATTACATGGAGACAGGTCTGAGCCAAATTTTAGTGAATTCAAAGTGTATTTCAATGAGACAGGTTTGAATTAAACTTTAGTCCATCAAGCTATATTACAGTGTGACAGGTCCAAACTTCAAGAGTTCTATAACAGAATTTGATTCCTTCAATATTCAAATCTGTATATAGACCAGGGTTCTGTGATTAGTTCCATAGCTTCTTTACCCAAGTTTGAGGGTCTATTTTAGCTGCCTGTAGGTGTATGTTTTGTGGCTCAGTCTTAGTCCATCATCCGATTTATAGCCCAAAAGACATTCCAGACCTGCTCGTAATCTCTTCCTCCTTTATCTAATGCTTACTCTCCTTTAAGTTCATGAGTTGTCAACTATAAGAATTCTTTTCTGCAAATTATCATCGAAATTGTTGATCAAATGAAGTGTTATATGCGTCTATATATACTATTTTTGGAGTTATATGAATAGACACGTCGGACAGGTGAAGGAGTATGAGCATACACAAGTTGGCTCAAGTTGGCTAGGAAAAAAATATATATATTTTCAACTTACAAATTCAATTTCTCACAAACTACAAGGAGTTTCAGGACAAATAAGGGCTCATTAGAACGGTAAAAATATACTCTACAAGATGGTATAGGACCCATGTGGATATGATGCCTCCAAGGTGATAAAAACAATTTTTCTTTGTGACTGTCTTTAATTTTTGTGTGCAGGAGGTGAATAGGACATCATGCCTTTTCCACTGCTTGACTTCTCCTTTGTTTGGCTTATCAATCATAGGATCATAGTGTCATTATGTAGGACATCTATGTCATCATGATAGTACCAAACAAGGTCATGAAGCTATAACATCATGTATTCAATAATAGTGTAGTAATATGTGAGAGTGCAGCATCATTAGGAGAACTTCAAATGATATCTTCCATGTTATCATCTAGTCTTTCAACCTTCATCAACTGTGTTCATTCATTCAACCTGTTGCCATCAATGACAAATTGGATTAGCAATCTCCCCCTTTGCCATTGGATGGCAAAGTTTTTCTTCTCTCCCCCTTTCACATCAATGGAAATGGGGTGCCAAAGTGCTCCCCCTGTCATGATGCGCCCCCTAATATATTGTACTCGTGACATGCTACTTGATTTAATGTGATGCAAGAGCAATGACCCCCATCTTTTGGCGAAGATACTAAAATGCTTCTCGTGGAAGGGGTTTTGTAAAGATATCTGCAATTTTCTCTTTTGTATTGACATATTCCAACCTGATATTGTGTTCAGCAACTTGTTCACGGAGAAAGTGGTATTTTATTGGAATATGTTTTTTCCTTGAGTGCATCACCAGATTCTTTGAAAGACTGATGGCGCTAGCATTGTCACAAAAAATAGTAATTGGTTGCTTAGTTTCTATGTTTACATTCTTCAAGGCTTCCTTCATCCATAGAATTTTTGTACAACAATCAGCAACAGCTATATATTCGGCTTCAGTTTTAGAAAGGGATATAGATGATTATTTTTTGCTGAGCCAAGATACAAGACAATCTCCCATAAAGAATGAATTTCCACTGGTACTTTTCCGATCATCCACGCTTCCGGCCCAATTATAATTAGAGTAAGCTCTCACAATAAGAGTTGAACTCTTAGGATACCAAAGACCGAAATCAATCGTTCCTTTCAAATATCTAAGAATTCTCTTCACAACTTCTAGATGGGATTGTTTAGGACTTGACTAAAATCTTGCTACCATTCCTACTACTTGCATAATATCTGGCATTGTGGCAGTTAAGTATAGGAGAGCTCCAATTATCTACCTGTAAAGAGTTACATATATGAGAGGGGTATCATCATCTTTGCTTAATGTATAATCTGTGGTCATTGGTGTGCTCATAGGTGCACAATCTTCCATTCCATATCTTTTGAGCATGTATTTAAGATATTTTTCTTAAGATATAAACATGCCTACAGAGGTTTGAGATATTTGTAGCCCAAGAAAGTAAGAAAACTCACCAATCATTGACATATCAAATTTTTTGGACATATTTAGAGCAAATTCATGGCTCATTTCTTCATCATTGCTAACAAAGATTAGATCATCAATGTAAACACGAGTGATCAGAAGTTTTTCCTTGTCCATCTTCATGTAAAGATTGCTACCTGCCACTCCCTTTTTGAAACCTTCTTGTTGCAGAGAGTGATCCAACTTTGCACACCATGCTCTAAGGACTTGTTTTAATCCATACAAGGCCTTTTTTAGTTTGCATACAAAGTCTTTTCCTTCATCAAGATCAAATCCTTTTGGCTGCTCTATGTAAACTTCTTCTTTGAGATATCCATTTAGGAATGCTGATTTTACATCCATTTGATAAAACTTGAATCATTTTGAGCAAGTAAATGCTAAAAACATTCTTATGGCTTCCAATCGATCTACTGGTGCAAAGGTTTCTTCGAATTCTATTCCTTCAATTTGTGAGTATCCTTTGCAGACAATTCTGGCTTTATTTCTGATGATTTTTCCATCTTCATTCATCTTTTTTTTTTAATACCCATGTTGTTCCAATTATATTTTTATCTTTTAGACGAGGCACCAGTTCCCAAGTCTCATTTTTTTCGATTTGAAACATTTCTTCTTCCATGGCCTTTATCCAATAAGGATCTTTGCTTGCTTGAGAAAATTTTTCAAGTTCTATTAAAGATAATGGAGCCACATCATCTTTTCTTGGGGTGTTTATCATCCTTCTTCGAGTTTGAATTCCTTCATCTATATTTCTGATGACCTATTCTTTCAAATGATGTCTTTGAATAAGATTTATCTTAGAGGGAGTTTTTGAAGGTTCACTTTGAGGTTCACTTTGAGGTTCTACATTCTCCCTTCTTTTTCAGGTTCTTCTTCCTCACTTTGCTCAAAGAACGACTCAACTTCATGATCTTCAATTCTCTTTTCTGGAATCCCTTCATCAATATTCACATCAATGCTTTCTACTATTCTTCGTAGACGATTTTTGTAACATTTGTAGGCTTTGATCCTAGTGGAGTATCTAAGGAATATTCCTTCGTCAACTCTAGAATCAAATTTTCCTAGTGAGTCATCATTTATTTTTATGAATCATTTGCTTCCAAAAACCCTGAAATATTTTACTGAAGCAGGTTTTCCTTTACTTAATTCATAAGGAGTCTTTTCATTATTTGGTCTTAGTTGAGTTCGATTTAAGGTATAAACTGCGGTCCCAACTGCTTCTCTCTAAAATTTTGGTTGCAAATCAGCTGCTATTAGCATTGTCATTGCCATTTCTTGAATGGTCCGGTTCCTTCTTTCAACTACTCAATTTTGTCGAGGTGTCCTAGCAGTAGATAATTCTCTTTTGATTCCATGCCCTTTACATAATTCATCAAATTATTTTGAGGTGAATTCTTCTCCTCTATCCTTTCTAAGACATTTTATCTTAGAATCTTTCTCATTCTCAATGAGAGCCTTAAGATTCTTAAAACATTCAAATGCTTCATATTTATATTTTATGAAATATATCCACATCATTCTAGTATAGTCATCAACAAATAGAGCAAAGTACCTTTCACCTTGAAGAGCTGGAGTTCTAGTTGGCCCACACAAATCTGCATGAATAATTTCCAAAGGTTTTGATGTTGAGAACCCCTTAGTTTTGTTCCTGGTTCTGGTTTTCTTTCCATGTTGACATGGGCAACCTACAACTTGATTTGGCTTGCACATTTTTGGAATGTCCCTTACTACATTAATTTTGCGGATGTTGACTAGGTTATCAAAACTTGTATGCCCCAATCGCTTGTGCCATAACCAACTTTCATTTGTTGGACTTAAGTAACATTTATCTTCTTGGATTTTACTGAGAATTTAAACATTATCTAGTGTTCTTACTCCTTTTGCCACAAGTTCTCCTGAGGATGAGTCTCTTATCTCACAATTTTTTGTACTTAAGACAACATTATGTCCTTGGTCACAAATCTGGCTAACACTTAAGAGATTGTGTTTGAGCCCTTCTACCAGAAAGGTATTTTGAGCCTTTCCTTGTCCATTAACAAGGGTAGCAGTTCCTTTTCCAGTGATTTTAGCGGATCCACTTCCAAAGGTACATTTCCATTTTTCTTGTTCAATGAGATAAACTTCTTTTGGTCACCTCTCATATGTCTTGAGCATCCACTATTCACAAACCAATGATTTTCTTCACTATGAGCACATAGAGCTAGGCCACATTTATCAGTTTTGAGATGTACACTTTTAGCTTTTTCCCTTTTGAGAGGGTAATTTTGTTCATTAGGATCATAATTATCACATAATGAGAAAGATGAATCAAACTTAGCCAAAGGATGAAAGGAATTGTAAGTTTTTATTTTTCCTTGCTCTTTAGGACCACGCATTTGGTTTGTTTGATCATTCAATCTTGGTGCCTCATTCTTATGAGCCTTGTGATGCTTAGCTTGACGTACAAAGATTTTACAATAGTAACAATACCCAAGAAAAATAGTTTGATATCTGTTGTAGTATCCATAGCTTGAACCAAAATTCTTCCTTGGATTTTCTCTTTCTTCAATTCTTGGTTTTGAGATGGGACTTTGCTCCTGACGAGATGACGTTTCTTCTTTTGGATGGCAAGAGATTATGTCAGCATAACTTCTAGTATTATGCTTTGTACTTGATGATTCTCCTTTGAAACCAATTCCAGACTTGTCATGTTGAGGTTTTCGAGTATTAAGAATGTTATCAAGAGCTAGAGAGCTTTGCCAACTCCTTTTGACTTTCTCTAATTCCTTTCTTAGAGAAATTATTTCAGCTTCACATTTTTCACAGATATCATCCTTCTCTTTTAGTGTATTGTTCAAGAAGTCTTCCCTTGTTTTTTCTTCCTCTCTTTCTATTTTGGGAGAAATTATCTTCTTTTGTAGATTCTCATTTTATTCAATGGCACTCATTAGCAATCTATCCATGTTTCTTTCATCTTCCAATTCTGAGTCATCATCACTTGTAAATGCCATGAATAACATTTCCTTGCTTCCAACATAATTAATTTCCTCATCTGATTCATCATCACTTTCTTTGTGATGACGCATATTTGTAGTTTATTTATTTTTTATGACTACAAATTCATCTTCTTCAGACTCATCTTGTTTGGAAAAGAAATTCTTCTTATTAAACCCTTTATTTTTGTACATCATCCTTTTAGAGCCCTTTTCATCATCACTATCATGTTTATGAGGACATTTTGCAGCGTAATGACCTATTCTTCCACAATTGAAACAAATAAGAGGGTACTTACCTTTTAGCTTAGATCCCATTTTTAGTCTTCGTACAAATTGAGCTAATTTGTTTTCAGTATCAGATTCATCGTTGTTGCAATTCCATCCTTTTCCTTCTTTTGTTGACCTTGAGGCTTTGAAGGCTACTTCTTTGAAATTTCGACTCCCTTTCCTCATCTCATAGGCAATGAGAATTCCATGAATTTCATCCATCTTGAGAGTATCTAGGTCCTTCATTTATTTTATGGCATGAATCAAATCTGTTAGGAAGCGATCTCAAGATTTGAAAAATGGTGGTTTCTTCAATATTTTCTCCTAGTCCTTTAAGAGAGTTAACCACTTCAGCTACTCAGAGGAAGTATGATGCAATATCTTCTTCATCATCCATTTTCAGACTCTTGAATTGTCTTCTATAGGTTTGAAGCTTTTCCTTCTTAACTTTGGAGTCCCCATTATATAGGGAAACCAACTTATCCCATCTTCTTTGGCTGAGTCACAATTCATGACTTTTGTAAATTCGGAATCGGTAATTCCACTATTGATGGAATTTAAAGCTTTGGCATTAGCAATGTAGGCTTTTCTTTCATCTGCATCAGTTGGAAGACCGGAGGGAACTTTGTATGTATAAATTTCTATTTCCCACCCCGGTCTTCAATTTCTCCTTATTTCTCCAAATAGTTAAATGCCCATTCCCATAGCCATACATTCAACAAGCTGAAAAATAAATTTTTTTCTGAAAACATAAATTCTGGAATTTTTCAAATGCTGGAAAGTGCAGAAATAAAACTCAGCAAAATAAATCAGCCACACACTGACACGCTGATTTTTGGTCAATGTGACCATAGAAAAACCCCCTACAACTCTTGGGGAAAACCAGTTCGGAAGCTCATTATTTCTAGAAAAATGCCTTTTACAATGAGAGAAATATTCAGAAAATTCAGTAAGTAATAAATACAACTTATCTCGTTTTCCATGCTTAACCACCGCCTCAAAAAATGTGTACACAGCAAAAATAGAACAACAATAAATGTTGTACGTCCTCCTCAATTTGTGTGCCCATATTTACAGCATTAAATGCTGTTGGACGGACTATCTCGATTTCTGTGCTAACAACATTAAATGTTGTTGTACGGATTTATCGATTTCCATGCAAAAAAAAACAACAACGCTACTGTACAATTTTCTACCTCGTTTTCTGTGCAAAAGGACAACCACTTTCTATATGGCCTACCTCGAAAACTATGCCAAAAAATCAGCAACTTAGCTCCTCGAAATCTATGGCAAACCCTGCTGCATGGCCTCCTTGAAATGTATGCCAAATCTGTTGTACGGTCTGCCTTGAAACTCATGCCCACTGCCTTGAAATATGTGCCTCTCCTTGCTGAATGGACTTGCTAAAATGTTGCCTCGGTTTGTGTGCCAAGTTCTATCCTCCTCCTCCTCATTATCCAGAAATCTCCTTTGGTCTCCTTCTCTCCTTCTCTCAATCTGCTCATGAAAGAATGAATGACCTTTTCCCTCCTTTTCCTCCTTGAACCTAACCCTAAGTGACTTTTGGGGAATCCCTAAATCCAATGGCTAAAAAAGCTTTAGATCTAGGGCTGAGATTAAATGCTCATTTAAATCTCACTTTCTATTTTTTAATTCACCCCACTTTAATAAAGACCCACATAGTCATTTATTTCCAAAGTCACTTTTCCTTTCTAATTTCACATTGACTTTATTAAAGTCACTTTAAAATTAGACTTTAGTAACTTTATCAATTAAAGTCACTTTTAAATTAGATTTGACTTTATAACTTTGTAAAGTCACTTTAGGAGAAAAATTAAATTCTTTTGGACACTTTTCCCTAGGCCAAAGATCAAAGCCTTAGGGAACCACCTATCCTCCAGTAACCAAATTTCAACACTCCCTCTTACCGAGGAAGGTGCTTCTCACCACACCCATCTTGTCTTTGAAGTAGACATGCTTGCCCCGTGGTAAGACTTTGGAAAGAATATCTACAACCTGCTAATCAGTGGGAATATACTCAAGCTTCATAGCTCCCTTCTGAACATAGTCTTTGTTGAAATGATATTTAATGCCGATATGCTTTGACCTGTCATGAAATACTAGATTCTCCGTGAGTTTAATGCAACTCTGATTATCACAGTAAATCGTTGAAGGTCTCAACGGCTGACCAAATAATCCAAACAACATCTTGCAAAGCCATATTGCCTCACAACTAGCTAGACTAGTTTCCATGTACTCTACTTCCGCTGAACTCAATGCTACTGACTTCTGCTTCCAACTGAACCACGACACCATTGCCGAACCCAACCCAAAATAGAACCCTAAAGTGCTCTTCCTATCAGAAGCACAACCTGCCCAATCAGAATCAGTGTAACCTACCAGTCTCACTCCATCCCCCTACCTATAATCCAAACCATAATCCATTTTCCCCTGCTAGTACCGCAACCCAGTGCACCCTCCTGGGCTCACACATTAACTGGCTCATCGTGTTGACTGCAAAACATATATCTGGTCTAGTGTTGACCAAATACATCAAGGAACCAATCAGCTATCTATAAAATGTGGGATCCACCAACTCAAAATCTGAATCATGAAGCTTCTTCCAGTTGGTGATCATCGGTGTCGACATGGGTCTACAATACTCCATGTGGAACCTGCCAAGGATGTCCACAACATACTTCCCCTGCCCCCAGGAAGAAATTCCCCTCCTCCTGCCACACCTCCAAACCCAAAAAGTAATGCATCAAGCCAATGTCCTTCATCTCAAAATCCGACGCAAGATCTCTCTTGCAGTTCTCTATGAGTCTCTCTGCACCCGTAATGACCAAGTCATCCACATATAACACCAGAATGAGAGGCTCCTCACCTATCAAAATATAGTAAAGGTTCGGATCTGCCTCATTCTTTGTGAAACCCATCTCCTACAAGTATGTATCTATCCTGGAGTACCAAGCTCTGGGAGATTGCTTCAAGCTATAAAGGGCCTTCTTCAGTCTGCACACATGGGACTCCTTCCCATGCACCTCAAAGCCCTGTGGATGCTCAATGTACACCTCCTCCTATATGAAGCCATTGAGAAATGTGGTCTTCACATCCATCTGGTGGATCTTCCAACCCATCTCTGCTGCTATCAATATGATGGAGAAAATCAAAGTATATCGAGCCACGGGAGCGAAGGTCTCCTCATAATAAACTCCCTCTACTTAGGAGAACCCTCTAGCCACAAACCTTGCTTTGAATTTCTCAGTGCTACCATCTGCAGCATGCTTTACCTTGTAAAGCCATTTGGAAGTAACCACGGATTTTCCCTCAGGCCTCAGCACCACCTCCCAAACATCATTCTTCATGATAGAAGAATACTCCTACTGCATGGCCTCTCTCCAGACCTACTGCCTAGCTACCTCCTCATAGCTAGAAGGCTTAGAATCTAATATGTTGGAAACCATTGCCTTATAGCTATAGAACCTATCAGGTGGTTTTCTCTGTCTCACCAGCCTCTTAGGCCCAACAATAGATGTGGCCTCTCTCAACATATCCTGAAGCCACTTAGGCTTCCTCTTCCATGAGCACACTTCTCCCACTGGAAAATGAAACTCCTCCTCCTCATCATTAGGAGCCTGAACTCTTGACTGTCTGTCTACTGTCCTCCTACTTGAACCTGTAGATGTTGAAGTACCGTGTGAATTGTCCATCAGTGGACTCCCTAGTGAACTACTCTGCGGACCACTCTTCATTCTTCCCGAAGCACCACCCCTATGAATTTATGAGCCACTGCTCACTGACAGACCTAACGCCATAATCAATATACCTCAGGATCCTCCTTGTTAGTTCCAGTCTTCGCAGCTTATCACCAGGGATCAAAATGGGCTCTTACTATGTCTGGTTTTGTTAGATGTTTTTCACATCATCTTCAGTGAAAAACATATTTTAAATTTTTCCATCAGAAGGAGCTCGGAAAAATATTTCCAACAGTATATCACACTCCTGTAACCAGTTTTTGGATCAGAAGATATGATCGAAATGAATGATTGATTCTTGGTTATGCATGTTTTGAGGTCAATTGCTGCACACAGGGACAAGTTTACTAAAAAATCAGTTTGGACAAGAATTTTACAAAGGTGAAAGAGGTTTTTTTCCATCGCATACTAAATAACAAAAACCTCCTTCATTTTATGCACAAATGTTACTATGTGGGAGATATGCAGTGATATTTGAAGCCTACATTAAAAATAAACAAATTTTGCAGTTATTTTACTGTTTTAGTCATTTTAGTGCGGTGCCATGTTACAATATATGGAAAGTAATTTTTAGAAACCCAAAGAGTTTTTTTTAACCATGAGCCATATGAAAAAAACCTCTCTCAATTTATAAATAGGTGTCGTGAATTGGAATATTTGACTAGATCTTTATAGCTCATTTTTACAGATTTAAATTTTTAATGATTTTCTCTTTTAGAGATGATATTGTGGCACTAATTCCGAGCAATTGGAAATGAATTTCCAAAATTTGAGAGATTTTTTTCTCCAAAATGACCTTATCTACAAAAACCTCTTTCATTTTTGTAACAGGTACTATGGTTCAGAAGATATGAGTTCATCTTTGACACCTAATTTCAGAAATTTGGTCCACTAATGATTTTTTGTTTTAGAGATTATTTTGTGGCACAGATTACGAGCAACTGGAAATTCATTTCCCAAATTTGAGAGAGTTTTTTCTCAAAAATGACCTTATCTACAAAAACCTCTTTCCGTTTTGTAACAAGTGCTATGGTTCAGGAGATAGTATTTCATCTTTGACACCTAATTTCAGAAATTCGGTCCAAAGTTAATGTAACTGATTCTATTTTGAAGAAGATGGTTTAGCTCAAATCCATTAATACATGGATGAGAAAATTTTATATATTTGATGAATTTTAGAGTGTAAGGGTTGGATTTTTGCAGCAGAGTGAGGTTGCTATTGTTGTAACAGTTTGGCATGGAATTAATAAATATATGCAGCTCTGATTTGTGGGATCCCCGTGGTATGGATTTTAGCATTGTTCTTTCATTTGTGTTCATATGTTAATTGTTATGTTTGCCATTCATTCACTCATACCTCTTGTTGAATGCTTTCAAGATAGATAGGTAGAATCCATTATTAATGCTCTGCCTTGGGAAATCATTCAATACTCTATGTTTTCTTCTGTTTGAAAAGGATCCATCTCCTATGCCCTTTTCAGCTCCTCACCAGTCTCACCATTCCATCATTATTTAAAATTAATTATTAAAA
This sequence comes from Pinus albicaulis, assembly GCA_034641835.2. Classification (NCBI taxonomy): domain Eukaryota; kingdom Viridiplantae; phylum Streptophyta; class Pinopsida; order Pinales; family Pinaceae; genus Pinus; species Pinus albicaulis. The sequence continues at coordinate 238,386,025 of CM076583.1, read as the reverse complement.
TCCATACCTACCTTGCCCCATAGAATACCCTGTATCTCTGATTTAATTCCCCAGATTCAAACTGCTCAGCCCCATCTGATCCATACAACCCTGAAAATTTTATAAAACATTTCGAGCTACTATACCTAGCCTAAAATATTTGCAGTTATATTTCATTGAATATTTTTCACGGAGAGAGCCCTCTCCTGACCTTTTAGGGCTAGATACAAGGCTGAGTGTGGTCTGTGGTTACCTCAGAGTTGCCTCTTCTCAGCCGTGAGGTTCATTCTGAGTGCTAACATTTTGGCACCGTTGTCGGGGACGAGGTGACAGATCTTCTTTGGGAAATATTGTTCAAGTGACAGATCTGATTGCTGATGGTGGATAGTAGTTAGACACATATAAAGGCTGAAATTATCTACCTGATGACTCCATTGTTTGAAATCCCGAGTTTCAAAGTATTTATGGTGGCTCCACTGGCTAAATGAAGGACTCAACTGTTGCTTCTATTTGTTCAAGGTATTCATGTATTGATTTTTCTAATCTTCCTGGGTTTCCTAATCAATTACCAAAGGATGAATATATTTTGAGTAATGGCCCTAAATTCAATGGGGAAGATCTGGCTTTGACTCTTGAACATGTAGAAAATTTTAAAACATTTGTAGAATCTCTTAGAGTAAAAAAAGAGGATGTTTTTATCAGATTGTTATATGATTCCTTTCAAGGAAAATGTAGACAATGGATTGAAAATTTGTCTGTCAGATCTATTAAGTCATTTGTAGAGTTTTGCGTATCTTTCTGGAAACATGCAAAGAGAAAGAGGAAGAATTAAAAATAGAGGTGCCCTCTATTCAAGGCTTTAGAGAATGGGAAGATATGTGCATAGATGATGAGGTAGATGAGAACTTTGCTTTATCTCTTTCTTCTTATTTGAAGTCTTGTTGATGTAGCCATGAAGTTAGGCTCAACTTTTTGCAAGAGTTTGCCATCAAAATTGAAGAATATCTAACTGAATTAGAGACCCAAATACAGTCCCAGGATTTGGATTGTCAAGTCCCCTTCTTTGGGGACCTTTTCCAGCAGAAGGAAGGAAAGGTAAGGCTGCCCTTGGATGTTTGCATTAATAATTTGCAGCTGGAAGCATGTATTGATGAGTTGGGGCAGCAAACAAATTTTGGTTTCTTTGATCCTGTTGCGGCATATATGGAAAAAAAATTCAGTTTGAATAACAAGCCATATTTCCTTTTATACAACCAGACTCCTTTTGTGCATGTATCGATGTCAGCATTTCCAGTTGTGTCCTGGGTCAAGCACTTCCAAGCAGCATCCTTGTCACAGTTACTTGATTGGTTGGTCTGGCATTACAACATTACTTTATCTATCAATTTTTCTGCAAATTAGGGTAGGTTTGTGCATAAATAAGTTGTCCAAAGCAGCATTTCAGCTTCCGGTATTGGTTTATGTACATTTTGCAGTATGTATATGTTTTTGGATTGGTATGAGTTTTTTTGGGTTTACAAAGGTTTGTTGACCGTATTTCCCAATGGATGAGGCACTTGGTCTACGGTGTTCTTGACACCTCCAAGGAGATATCATCCCCAATAGGGTCAATGTTAGTTCTAGTCTTCGTAGCTTATCACCAGGGATCAAAATGGGCTCTTACTATATCTGGTTTTGTTAGATTTTTTTCACATGATATTCTGTGCAAAACATATGTTAAATGTTTCCATCAGAAGGAGCTCGAAAAAATATTTCCAATGGTATATCACACCCTTGTAACTGGTTTCTGGATCAGAAGATATGATCGAAATGAATGATTGATTCTTGGTTATGCATGTTTTGAGGTCAGTTGCTGCACATAAGGACAAGTTTACTACAAAATCAGTTTGGACCGGAATTTTACAAAAGTGAAAGATGTTTTAGTCCATCACATACTAAATAACAAAAACCTCATTCATTTTATGCACAAATGTTACTATGTGGGAGATATGCAGTGATATTTGAAGCCTACATTAAAATAAAACAAATTTTGCAGTTATTTTACTATTTTAGTCATTTTAGTACGGTGCCATGTTACAATATATGGAAATTAATTTTGAGAAACCCAAAGAGGTTTTTGTTAACCATGAGCCATATGAAAAAAACCTCTCGCAGTTTATTCAAAGATGTCGTGAATTGGAATATTTGACTAGATCTTTACAACTCATTTTTATAGATTTAAATTTTTAATGATTTTGTGGCACAAATTCCGAGTAACTAGAAACAAATTTCCAAAAGTTGAGAGAGGTTTTTCTCCAAAACGACCTTGTCTAAAAAATCATTTTTCATTTTTGTAACAGGTTCTATGGTTTAGAAGATACGAGTTCATCTTTGACACCTAATTTCAAAAATTCGGTCCATTAATGATTTTCTGTTTTAGAGATGATTTTGTGGCACGGATTCTGAGCAACTGGAAACGAATTGCCAAAATGTGAGGGAGATTTTTCTCCAAGATAACCTTATCTACAAAAACCTCTTTCAGTTTTGTAACAGGGGCTATGGTTCAGGAGATACGAGTTCATCTTTGACACCTAATTTCAGAAATTCGGCCCAAAGTTAATGTAACTGATTCTATTTTGAAGAAGATGGTTGAGCTCAATTCCTTTAATACATGGATGAGAAAATTGTATATATTTGATGAATTTCAGAGTGTAAGGGTTGGATTTTTGCAGCAGAGTGAGGCTACTATTGTTGTAACAGTTTGGCAAGGAATTAATAAAGATATGCAGCTCTGATTTGTGGGATCCCCGTGGTATGGATTTTAGCATTGTTCTTTCTTTTGTGTTCATATGTTAATTTTTATGTTTTCCATTCATTCACTCATACCTCTGGTTGAATTCTTTCAATATAGATAGGTATAATCCATTATTAATGCTCTACCTTGGGAAATCACTCAATACTCTATGTTTTCTTCTGTTTGAAAAGGATCCATCTCCTATGCCCTTTTCAGCTCCTCACCAGTCTCACCATTCCATCATTATTTAAACTTAATTGTTAAAATACCTACCTACCTTGCCCCATAGAATACCTTATATCTCTGATTTAATTCCCCAGATTCAAACTACCCAGCCCCATCTGATCCATACAACCCTGAAAAATTTATAAAACATTTCGAGCTACTATACCTAGCCTAAAATATTTGCAGTTATATTTCATTGAATATTTTTCACGGAGAGAGCCCTCTCCTGACCTTTTAGGGCTAGCTAGAAGGCTAAGTGTGGTCTGTGGTTACCTCAGAGTTGCCTCTTCTCAGCCGTGAGGTTCATTCTGAGTGCTAACACTCCTAATCCCTCCCCACTAGATCCCTGCGACTGACTCAACTGCTCTTGAGGGTTTGGCTGATCCAGATACTCTAACTCTCGTGACCTCTTGAAAGCCCTGCCCTCCTCGAACTTCACATCCCATCTGGCAACAACTCTCCTCTGTGTGGGAATATAAATCTGAAAGGCTTTCGAGGTCTCACTGTAGCCCACAAAGACGCCTTTCTCTGTGGTGGGCTCTAGTTTGGTGCTCTTCTCCTTGGGTACGTAGGAGTATGCAATACACCAAAAGATAAGAAGATGACCAACATCAGGATTTTTCCCAGAAAAAGCCTCCTCTGGAGTCACATGCTTCAAGGCATGATGCGAACTCCTATTCTGCAAATATATAGTAGTTTTGCAGGCCTCTGCTCACAAACACATTGGCAACCCCTGATCATGTAACATGGATTTGGCAGCCCCTCCAATGGATTTGTTCTTCCTCTCCATAACCCCGTTCTACTGGGGGTTGTAAGGAACTGTGAACTCCCTCCTAATTCCTACCTCCGCACAATAATCAACAAAATCTCCAAGGGTGTACTCACCTCCATTTTCCAACCTCGGGGACTTGATCTTCCGACCTGTCTGAGTCTCCACAAGAGCTATGAACTCCTGAAACCACTTGAAGACCTCAACCTTGGTCTTCAATAAATAAATCCAGGTCCTCCTGGAATGATCATCAATGAATAATACATAATACTCATATCCACTCAAGGAAACATGAGACATCTGACTGCTCACATCGGAATGAATCAAATCAAGTATCCTAGTCGCTCTACTGTCATTGCTGGGAAAAGCGGATTTGGAAAACTTTCCCATCGCATATCCTCTACATGTATCAAAGTGATCAATATTGAAATCTGGCACACCTGTAGTGATCTCCCGCAATGTCTTCAAGGATCCATGATACATGTGCCCCATCCTGTGGTGCCAAATATCACACAGCTCTGAACTTCTTGCTCTGCTGCCGGTACTACTGCTCAATGCCAAAAGGGGCTGAAATGAAAACTTGTACACCTTTGCATGGCGTACACCAATCACTCTAGCTGAATCAGCTGGAGCACCCCTGGGATATATAAGCACCTGTCCTCTCCTAAACAATATCTCATATCCTCTATCCTCCAAAGCTGAGACGAATATGAGGTTCTTCCTCATCCCTGACACATATAGAACATCTGCCACCTTCAAGGGAGGTTTGGGTTCCCTATCAAATGTCATTGTCCCCACACCGACTGCTCTACCAACACTGTCATCTCCGAGTACTACCTCTATATCAATGCCACTCTTTGAAATCTCTAAGAAGTACTCACGAACTCCTGTCATATCATGTGAAGCCCCACTGTCAAGATACCATACACCTAAAGATTCTCTTCTAGTGGAGGGAAATGCACACTCCCTCTCAACCTCCATGGTAGGTGATCCTGCTCTAGTGGAATCACAAGCAATGAACCCAAACTCTCGGTCAAAGCGATCCATAAAGTCCTTTACCTCTGTTGATGTTGCCATGTTCTGGTTCTTCCCCTTCTTCTTCTTCTCTGAACACACAACTGCATAGTGTCCCATATTCTAAGAATTCCAACACTTCACTTTGGAATAGTCCTTCTACGTGTTCCCCTGTTTACCTTTACCTTTTCCTTTTTCCCCACCACTTCTTGTGGAAGCTTGCTTCTTTCCCTTGCCTTTCTTGCCTCCTGCCAACAGTGCTACATTTGCATCTTTCTCAACTAGTTTGGCTGCCCCAAGCTGGCTCTTCCTGATTTATGTTTGTATGCAATCATCCCATAACCTCTCCGAAGTGGGAAGGGTCTCACGTGCACAAACCCCATCAGTTAAGTTCAGCCATGAACTAAGAGACCATTCACTGCAATCCGCATCAACTCAGTGGGTGGAATGACCTCTCCAACTACTGCCAGCTCATCTCTCACATTAGTAATATTTGTGAGATATCCAGCTGCACTATCAATCTTACCCATTTTAATGGTCTTTAGCTTCTCCCTTAGGACCATTTTCCTGTTCTCAATGGTACTCTCGTAGAGATTGGTCAATGTTGTCCACATCTCATGAGAATTTCTCTTTCCTCTCACATGAGGAATGCAATGGTCTTTGATTCCGTCTAGAATCAGTCTCTTACCCTTGTTATTCTTTTTATTATAAGCTGCCAACTGAACAACATTAGTAGGCACATTAACAGGGTGTTGTGTGGTATGCACCATGATATCCCAAACTTATGCCTCCTCAGAGATACTCTGCATTATCTCCTTCCAAACACTGTATTTATTATGCCCATCCAACCTATCCTCCACCCTCAAGCCCAAAGACATGCTTGTTGTCCTAAATAAGCTGAAAATAACATTGTTGTAGTAAAGGTAAAATTTTATGTGTGAAAAATCAGCTTGCTGTAATTTTTGAGTGAAAAATCAACTTGCTGTAATTTTTCCTTCTTGCTATCCCAAATTGCCTTTTCAGCAAAATAGCTCTGAGACCATATATAAATTTATGTTTCCCACTCTAGTTTTTAGTTTCTCCTTATTTCTCCAAATAGTTAAATGCCCATTCCCATAGCCATACATTAAACAAGCTAAAAAATAAATATTTTTTGAAAACACAAATTTTGGAAATTTTCAAATGCTGGGAATTGCAGAAATAAAACTCAGCAAAATAAATCAGCCACACATAGAAAGATAGACACGCTGACTTTTGGTCAATGTGACCCTAGAAAAACCCCCTATAACTCTTGGGGAAAAACAGTTTGAAAGCTCCTTCTTATTTCTGGAAAAATGCCTTTTATAGTGAGAGAAAGTGACTCAGAAAAATCAGCAAGTAATAAATACAACTTATCTCGTTTTTTGTGCTTAACCACTGCCTCAAAAGATGTGTACATAGAAAAAATAAAATAGCAATAATGTTGTATGTCCTCCTCGATTTTCATGCCCAAATTTATAGCATAAATGTTGCTATACGGACTGTCTCGATTTCTATGCAAACAACATTAAATGTTGTTGTACGAATTTCTCGATTTCTATGCAGAAAAAATAGCAAAGCTGTTGTACGGTTTTTTGCCTTGTTTTCTGTGTAAAAGGACAACCACTTGCTGTACGGCCTGCCTCAAAAACTGTGCCAGAAAATCAACAACTCATCTCCTCGAAATCTATGCCAAGCCCTATTGTACGTCCTCCTTGGAATACGTGCCAAATTTGCTATATGGTCTACCTTGAAAATCGTGCCCACTGCATCAAAATATTTGCCTCTCCTTGCTATACATACTTACTAAAATGCTACCTCGGTTTGTGTGCCAAGTTCTGTCATCCTTCTCCTCACTGTCCAAAAATCTCCTTTGCTCTCCTTCTCTCCTTCTCTCAATCTGCTCATGAAAGAATGAATGACCTTTTCCCTCTTTTTCCTCCTTTAACCTAACCCTAAGTGACTTTTGGAGAATCCCTAAATCCAATGGCTGAAAAAGCTTTAGATCTAGGGCTGAGATTAAATGCTCATTTAAATCTCACTTTCTATTTTTTAATTCACCCCACTTTAATAAAGACCCACTTAGTCATTTATTTCCAAAGTCACTTTCTCCTTTCTAATTTTACATTGACTTTATTAAAAGTCACTTTAAAATTAGACTTTAGTAACTTTATCACTTAAGTCACTTTTAAATTAGATTTGACTTTATAAAAATTATAAAGTCACTTTAGGAGAAAAATTAAATTCTTTTGGACACTTTTTCCTAGGCCAAAGATCAAAGCCTTAGGGAACCACCTGTCCTCCGGTACCAAATTCCCAACATTGTACCCATCCAAAATAGAGTGCCATACTTCAGGGCCAAGAGACATTAGATAGTAGGACATCCTCTTTTTCAAAAAACTAAAATTTGTTCCATCAAAGATAGGCAGTTTCCCTATTTCTTCTATGTTCTTCATTGTGCCTAAGAATCCTTCTTCCAGTTGTTAGGATGATAATGAAGAAGCTGGCTCTGATACCATTTGTTGGATATACTAAGAGGGGGGTGAATCAGTATTTCTTTTCAATTGTTAATTATTTCCAGTTATATTCTTCACAATTAAAGATAGAGAGGTGTATAATGATAATATTAAGGATTAATAAGAACTTCAATCCTTTTTTTTAAATAATTGTATACAATATACGATTGAGGGCATCAACCCTTTAATGAAATAGGCACCAACCTATTGCCAAGAACCAACTTGGACTTTGATGAGGCTCTGACCTGTAGGGATTTGACCCTATCTTCTCAAGGCACCGACCTTTTTTTTAGGAGCTCCTACTCCAAGGACACCAATCCTGCTTTTCTTCGTTATCATATGATTGATTCAAGGATGCTCTATCACACCAATCTGCACCCAACTACACCAACTATTATGTATCACTTTAATTTATCAATTATATGCCAAAGACTAAATTGCACCAAAATTTCAATACCAGAATATTTCAAGACAAATGAATCATAGTGTTCCACAACCCAAAGAATACTGCACCAAATTTGAGCTTGAACAGGTCCACAGATGAGCAAGATAGCACATTTATGAGCTATAAAAAATATTCCAAAGCACTACACTGTAACATAGTTTAAGAGGTCCCAACCATCGCAATACTATGTTATCAAAATTCTAAGTCGTGAGAAATAAACACCGTAGTTGTTTACTCGTGTTTGTGCTCAACCTAGTCTCCTAAATTGAGTTCATTAATTGTCAACCCAGGGGTTGGTAAAAGCTGCGAAGTGTGGGGCACTATATGTGCCTAGGTAATTGTTTCTCACTACATTGTGTCTAGTGTTTTATGATGTTTTTGGATTTTTATGGTTTTATGTTCACAAGGGAAAGAACCAAATGTCTGGTGGAAAGAAAATCTGGTTGAAAAAGCAGTGAAGCCTAAATTATGGATGACAAATGACAAATGCAAATACTGAAATAAAACAAAGCCTAAAAATATGGCTAGCAAATTACAAAGCTTGATAATGACTTCAAGAAAATAAATCACAACATGAGCTTAACTTGTCCAATTCATTCATTAAATATGTTTTGGAAGAGCTTGAGAAATGGGCGAGCTTAAGTGTAAATGAAATTATCCTAACTAAACAATCAAACAATCAACTTACAATGTTACAAGGTCTCATCCATGATTAAAGGTCTATTAAAATATATTTGGAAAAGAACATTTGTATCACCATAAGATTTCTATTCTAAACTAGCTTCTAACTTTGTTCTGCAACTCAATCTAGCACCACTAGGCCTCACACAAAAGCTATATATTTCCTTTTAGAATGGTCTTTGAGAAAAAAGCTTGTTTGTGAAATGGTAAAAAGGTTGCAAAAGTACTCCGGGCCTTAGACTAATACTACCTTCTGTCTAGATAATTATGTGTTAGTGTGAGTTTGGAATGAGAAGAAGTTTTGTAAATAATGAAGACCAGTGGTGTTTAAATTTAACAACTAATACAATTTGAAATGCAATGGATGGAAACTACATCTGGAATGTTAACACAGTGAACTAAGTTAAGACTAAACTAGGGTACTTCTAGTCTACGAGTGAAACAGTGTTAAATTAAAAGCCATTATCAAACTAAAAATGAAATGACGGAATCGAATCACATGCATTCTACCTCCGGAGTGCTATAACTAAGTTATCATGCAACTAACCTAAAGAATTCTGCAGTTCATCCCGTTCAGAGTATGAATGATGTTTTGGAAGAGTTTGTGAAGCGAGTATGGCCGGATCATTCAAAGCAATTGAACATAAACACAAGGCTGAAAGCAAATACAACTAAAGTCCAAGACACCATGATTACTTCTTACTCATTGTTATGATATTTTGGAAGAGCTTTGTAAGAGTAAGATTGGCTATACTACTTGGTTTAAACTTAACAACTAAAACCTCTAATACCACAATTATGCCTTATCCATCATAATGATATTTTGGAAAAGTTTATTAGAGTAAGTCTTAACTGTGATAATTAACGAAAAGTAAATGCAACTAAACCTACACTATGACAGTTGTGCCTTATTCTTCATAATGATATTTTGGAAGAGTTGATTAGAGTAAGTTTGGTCGTGATAGTAAATATAAACAAATATGAACATAAGTCTAAAATAAAAGCGAAACTAAAACTAGAAATAAAAAGCGAGATTAAAACACTTATCTCTTGTATAAACAAGGCCGCTCGGGGGAGGCGAGGGGCCCTCTACCACCGAGTAGCAAGAAATCTAGCTCAAAATTGACTCAACGCATTCAAGGAAATCTCGCTTCTTTCATTAAAGAAGAATCACCTCAAAAACGAGTATTCACAGACTTCAAAGATCTAGCGATCAACCATAAAATCTAACCAAAATCTAACCTTTTTTCTCGGTTTCCCAGAGCATATTTATAGAAAAATTTACATAACGAAATTGAGATAATACGGGGATTATTGTCTTTCCTAATAGAAACTAAACTAGGATTACGATCATGATCACGTAACGAGATACCGGGATCGTCCTTATCTCGTTAGGAGTCTACCTCTAGTTTAAGTTTCACGTGCTTAACCACGTACAGAATTGCATTCAATCTCCATGGAGGGAAACAAATGATGAGGACATGACGTGGAATACACCCATGTGTGCTTTTCTCCAAGATGACATCCGGAACTTTGTATAAACATGAAGCTGCCTACGAGAATTGGCAACTAGCTACAGAATGTTTGCATTCTGTAGCTAGTTTGATTCAAAAAGTACTACAATGACACAATCATAAAAACATAGCAAGTTAGCCATGATATTCATTCTTAAAGCAATTTTAACTAATTTCATTGATAATTTGAGCACTGGGATTAATAATGGATGAAAGAAATGGAATGGAATGTGGTGGAAGAAAGAACATTTTTGGAGCTCAACATACCCCCAACTGCTAGATTCTTACATGTCCTCATGCAACTATTCCATGAACTGGGAGACCTCTTCAAGAACATCCAATCCTCTTCTTACGCTTTGTCTTGGGTAGTTAAAGGCCTTTTGGGCTTTCCGATGACTAACTTGAACCTTAAATTGGTAAGTGCCCCGATTAACTTTTTGTTCCTCTTTTTCAACTTTTCATTAGCCTTTTCCACTTTGTCCATTTGTAGAGATAGGGCTGAATTCATACTGATTTTTAGTTTAACTTGTTCCCCTAGAATATCATTCTTATTTTTGATATGTCTATTAAGTACTTCAGCTCGTACCTATCTCTTCTTAGCACATCTATTTCGGACAGTGGAGGAGTAGGGGTTCGTCCCTACTCTCTGAAGCTTTCTCTCCAATGTTTCAACATAGTTGTAAATTTCTTCGTTGTGCGGGATCAATTTCGGAACTTCTTCATCAAAATCCTCCTCGGTAGGTGTTTCTTCGTCTTCTATGTTTATAACCCTCGAGTTTGTTTAACTTTTTGTTTTTCCTTAGTATGCCCCTTTAGTCTATGGCTCCTCCTCGGTTGAGATGGCCCTTCTCCTTTTTTCTCCGGCAACTCTTCTTATGATTCTCTTTTCCTTAAGTCTGCTCCTTAATACTGAACTAATTTTTCGAGAGATCATTTCTTCACTACTTTCTTGTATTGACTTACCAATTTCAGTTTTGGAGGGTCTCCATCTTCTACTTCTTTTTGTAGGTTCATGTTCGGGTGAAGGTTCTTTTGGTTCCTCAAAGTGATTTCTCACCAAGAAGTTATCCCAATTATCCCCTATTTTGCTCAAATGATGCTCAATCAAAATCTTGACTAACCCATGGTGGTATAAAGTTGTCTCCAGTAAATTGAATTCTCTTTTGGACACTTGAAGCCATTTTCTTTAAACTTTGAAGCAAGAAATAGGGAAAATTAAGCTCTTCTTCTAGAAAATGCATTATCAACCTAATATGGTAAACATAGAAAGTTCCATATCTACCTTCACAAGTAATGAATTTTTGTAGGATAAGCAACATGTTTCTCCATTTGTTCTTTAATGCGGAACTAGGGATACCCTTTTTAAACACAATGACATCCATACCTAGTGACTTGAGTATCTGCTTCCATGATTCGTTATGGAAATCTTTGTTCTTAAACCACCTTTCTCCTTGTCTAAGGAGTCTCGTTGCTTCTGCAATAAAGCCTCTGTGACGATGAACTTAATATCTCCAACCTCAACCTCCGCTCCTTTGAATGACCTTGCAAACGTTTTAGTAACTCTCTTTGTGGGAGCCACTAAATTTTTCAAGGAATTACGACCCATCCTGCTTGTTGCAACATTTCTCAGTTTGAGGGTAGCCTTCCAAGTATTTAGTGCCAACGGGATTCTGTTCTCACGATGAGGCCCATAACTCTTCTTCAATATTCAATTCACCGGCCTTCCGCTCCACGCAGTAAGAATGGCGCGTTAACAAGTCTGTTTTGCTCCCCAAATATTTCCTCCGTTTCACGGTGAAAATGGTTGTTACGAGAGATAACTCTCGTTTTACGAATGAAATGGTTAAGAGTCGGTTGCGGAAAGGAGTGATAAGAAATGGTTACGGAATGAATTAATGAGGTGAGGTGAAGAAAAACAAATCAAAGAGTGAGAAAAGACCGCGGAGATATTTCAAAAATCATCATTAAATGCTTAGTGACGTGATTAACTCAATCACTTGACGACTTTAACCGTTTAATTTTTTTTAAATGATGATCGGATATGGGTTTTGAAATGGTGAAATAGAAGGATTTTTATCCAAATTTTTGCGGAAGGTTTATTTGGCATGATCAATAAAATTAATCAAAACAACTTTTCAAATTATTCATAGCTAAGCTATACTAAAATTTTTCATGATGTGGCATTATAATTACTTCATACCTTTGCCTTTGCTTTGATTTTCTTGTGATCTTCATATGCCTTCTTGATATTGACTTGTTCATGGATGTGCGGGAACATTTTGTTGCAAAATCAAATAATTGTTGGTCAGTTGTCTTCGGAGTTACGTAGGCTGCGAATATTTTCTGTTTGTAGAAAGTCGATTAGGCTATGGAATGTACGTTTGATTGCAGAATGTACCTATAGAGAACTTGAATCATGGAATGGAGTGGTTTGGAATGTAAATGGAATGTTGTATGGAATGAATGAAGATGGATGATGAAATATGGTATAATGGGATATGTAAGAAGTGAATGATGGAGTGGGATGGATTTCAATTTATGAAATGGAGTGGAAAAGTACCACTGCAATTTTACTGCTTTGTATTATTCAATTGCGGGAAAAACATCAAATTTTAAATTCTGGAATAGAAATGAGGTGGATGAAGTATGGAATGAGATGAATGAAATATGGAATGAAGTAAAGTATGAATGAATGAATGAATGAGATGGATGGAATGAAATGAAATGAGATGGATCATAAGTGAAATGGATCTGAACTTATGATTTTGTAACAATTGCTTACAAAGAAATAAAAAATAAAAAAATAGAAAAGTTAGAGTGTCGAAAAGATTCGATTTTCACTCCATCTTTTACGTATAAACATGCCAATAAATGATTGGTTTTCATGTCTATACTTTTTCATCATGTACGACTTCAGAAAATTCAATTAAGTTGATGAAGAAGAAAGATTCTTCTTCTTTAACTTCACATCTTATTTTCCTATATCTTCTTGACAAATTCCTCTCTTGAGAGTGGTTTGTGATACAACTTCAATCTATGACCATTCACAAGAAAAGTAACCTCTTCTTCATCTATTGTCTGATTTTCTTGCTCCATTGTATAAAATTCTCACAATTTCATAAGGCCCAAGCCAATGTGTTTGAAATTTACCTTGGAAATCCTTGAACTTTGAATCAAACAAGAGAGCCCGAGTCACCTTCTTTGAACTTCTTTTCCTTGATGTACTTTTCATGCCATCTAGCCCTCTGCTTTGTTGGAATATCTTGGTTTTATGAACTGCATCTTGTACGATCTCATCCAATTCATTAATTGCTCCAATCTATGCTTTTGTGCCTCTAATAGATCAAGTCCTAGCTGAGCTGCCATTTTTGAAATTTTGAATTCGGAACTCTATGGGAAACAAAACTTGCTTTCCATAATCAAGTTCATAAGGAGTATGGTTTGTTGTGCTTCTCCATGTAGTTCTATAGGCCCTACAGGCTTAGGGAAAGCCTATCTACCCAATATTTTCTATGTGAATGGAAAGTCTTTGTTAGGATCCCTTCAATCACCTTATTAGTAGATTCCACTTGACCATTTGCTTGTGGATGATAGGGAGTAGATTTTTACGTGTGTCTGATTTTTTACCTCTCCATCATTTTTTTCCACTAGCCTTGATGTAGAATTGAGCTCCTTGATCGTAACAATTTCCCTTGGGACACCAAATTGAGTAAAAATATCCTCAAAAAGAAAATTAACTACGGATGCTTCATTAGCAAAAAGTAATGGCTTGGCCTCTACCCATTTGGTAACATAATCAGTGCAAAATAATATATATCTCTTTTGTCTTGATGGAGGACTAATAGGTCCTACAAAATCCAAAGCCCATTTTTCAAAAAGGTTCAATATGTACTGAGGTTGTAATGGCATCTCACTGAAGGAGAAGGTTTCCCTACCCTTTGGCAACTCTCACACCTTTTTGACATACTCTTTAGCATCTTTTAAACAAGGATGGCCAATAATATCCTAAATGAAGGATCTTATAGGTTGTCCTCTTATCAGACAAAGTGTCGCCACAAGGTTCATCATGACATTCTTTGAGAATCTCGGGCATCTCATCTTCCCGAACACATCTCCTAATGATCAAATCTAGACCTATCTTGTACAACTCATTAGCAACCCATGAATATTTTTCATTGTCATAAATGATTTTTTCTTTTATCTCTTGCATTCATTATTGAAGGAAATTTTCCCGAAACTAAATAGTTAGCAATGTCGAGAAACCAAGAGTACAGTAGAAATTGCAAAAGATATTCATCAGAAAATTGATCTTCAATCGGAGTGTCATCTTTGATGTTTTGGAGTCTAGATAGGAAATCGGCTCTCGTGTTTTTGTTTTCAGAGTGCCCTATCTCAGAATGGTAATATTGAATTCTTGTAAAAGCAATAACCATCTTATAACTCGCCATTAGTAATTGATTTGTTCATTAAGTATCTAATTGTAGAATGATCTGTTTGAACAAAAGTTTTATAGCACTGTTATATAGTGTACGAATTTGTTTATGGCATGAACAACAACTAAAAACTCTTTTTCGATTCATGGTATAGTTTAACTCTGCAGAGTCAAATTTTTACTAGTATAGTAGATGGCATAAGGAATCGGGTCTTTTTGTCCCAATATCTGCTCCTAGAAGTCTGTATCGAAGCATTTGTTGAAATGTGAAAAGGTAACTTCAGTTAGGGTCCCCTTAAAATAGGTGCTTTAAAAATTTTTGATTTTAGGGCCTCGAAAGGCTAGCGGCAATCGAATTCCATTTGAATTCACAGTGTTTGGTAAGAAATTTAAAGAGTGGAGATGCTATCTTGGTGAAGTTTTCTATAAACCTCAGATAATATCCTGTAAATCCTAGAAAACTCCTAACATATTTTTGACAACTTGGAATAGATAAGTTAGAGATGACTTCAACTTTTGACTCATCAACTATAATCCCATCCCCTGAAATATGATGCCCCAAAACAATACCTTCGATAAACATCATGAAACATTTCTCATGACTAAGTGAAAGATTTGCTTCTTGACATCTCTTTAAAACTTTTTCCAAGTTTGCTAAAGCCTCTTCAAATGTGTTTCCATAAGCTGTGAAATCATCCATATATACCTCTACACAATCATGTATTAGATCTAAAAAAGTTCCTAATACGCCCTTTGGAACGTTGCGGGTGCATTGCATAATCCAAATGGCAATACTCGATAAGCATAAGTACCCCAAGGACGAGTAAATGTGGTTTTTGTCTTGGTCCTCAAGTGCTACTTGAATTTGATTATAGCCA
This sequence comes from Pinus albicaulis, assembly GCA_034641835.2. Lineage (NCBI taxonomy): Eukaryota > Viridiplantae > Streptophyta > Pinopsida > Pinales > Pinaceae > Pinus > Pinus albicaulis. The sequence goes on along the minus strand of CM076583.1, from coordinate 238,370,781 downwards.
CTAAACCCATCTAGAAATGAGAAGTACTTTTTGCCGGCTAAGGTATCTAACACCCGATCTATGAAAGGTAAGGGAAAATGATCTTGAAGAGTAGCTTTTGTTTAATTCTTGGTAGTCAATACATACCCTCCATTTACCATTTTTATTTGGCACAATTACCAAAGGAGAAACCCACGACTATACGAAATAGGATAAATGAAATTGACATTCAACAATTTCTGCAATTCTTCTTTCTGATCTCCCTAAGATTTGGATTCATCCTTCTTTGAGGTTGTCCGATTGGTTTACAATTTTCCTCTATATAGATGTGATGAGTGCAAGTCTTAGGACTTATCCCTTTTCATATCGAGTGTACTCCCATGCATATGCAGAAAATGTCTCTGTAATATCTTGACTAACTCTTCTTGTTGAGATTTTTCTAGGTTCTTGTTTATGTTTAAAGTTTTGCCTGAAATATCTCACTTGTAGAAAGCTGCAAATTTATCCATGGAATGAAGAGACATCCATGCTTGATGAAAAAAACTCAATGTTGGATTCTTCTTGAAATGGTTCATGTTTATATTCCGAAGAGGATTCAAAGTTTTCTAAAGTATTCAAAATTTGACTATCTTCACTAATTTCTGAAATTGTGAAGAGAGGTTGTAAGTCTTCTTCATCCTCTATCCATTGAGTATCATCTAAATCTATAATTTTTCCTTGTATGGAGGATACAAAGTGAATTTCTTAGTTGAACTACCATCGAGAGATGTACATATCACCGGATCTACAACTAATGAAAGCATCGGTTGTAGCTAACCAAGGTCTTCCTAATATAATAGGGTGTCCTCCTAGATTATTCTTAGGAGTTAGGATCATGAAATCCACGGGAGTACTCCCAAGAATCTAGGGACATTGGAATGTCTTCTATTACCCCATCGGGTTTAATCATAGATCTCGTCTACTAATTGTAATAATGTGGGTGTAAAGAGAAGATTAGGAAGTTTCGGTTTATCCATGATTTGTCTACTCATGATATTGATTCTTTGCTCCTAAATCAATGAGTGTGTTTTGGATCTCAATTCCATTGATGTGAATTTTGACAAAGCTGGATTTCTGAGGTCTAGATACTTTGGAATAGCAATCTTACCCATCATAATGTCTGCTATTTTTTCTTGCAGTTGAATTTTCTTTGTCTCTCTTATTCTTTTTTCTTGTTTTCTTCATGCTCAACTCCTTTATTGTCTTTGCTAAAATTGGGATTTCCTTGATGGCTTGTAATAATGGAATCTCAATACAAACATTTCTCTTAGCTCATCTAGGAAATCATAATTAGGCACCATAATTTTTTTTCTACACCTCAATCAATTTGTAATCTTTACGTAAAGGGAGGTGTAGGAGTGGATGTTGATGGATGCTCTAATACGAGAGTTGAGATTATTGGTTCTTTTTTGTTTTGATTTTTTCAATGTTTGGGTCTGAAAAGATGTGTCTTCTTCAAGACTTTTATTTTTCTTGTAGATAATCTCCCTCGAGTTGTCTTGTTCTTGTATAATCATGAAGGTTTCCTCCTTTCAAGTATTCTTCCGGACCTAAGTTGAACATCACTAGGTCTAGAGGAGTAATTAAATAAGTTGGAAATCTGTTGTCCTTCTATCATATATGTATTACGAGGATTTTTTATTGTTGGGGTTTGGTATAGGTTGAGAAGGCAAATGATTTTATTTTTTGAGGAAATGGTAATGGAAGTGGTTGACTTTGATGTTGTAAATTTTGAGGATTTTGTTGAGGATTTTGTTGTTGAGGAAAATGTGGATAGGGTGGACGAGGATGGTGGATACTGTAGTAGTACTGAGAGTATCTTTCATAGGGATTTTGTGCCCCTTGTGCCCAAGCTTGAGATTGATTTTTAAATTGGGGCCAAGGTTGCTGCCAAGAATTCCAATTTGGTGGAGGTTGATTATACATTTGATCATGAAATCCTTGTGTTTGGGGTCCTTTCCAAGGCCTTCTAGAGACAAAATTGAGAGATCTCATGGCACTTGTAGGAATTTCTTCTTGAAAGAAAGCTTTAAGACCAGGAAGTGAAGGACAAATCTTGGTCTCATGTTTTTCGAATAAATGACACAGGTCTCTACAATTTTTGCATCCAAAGGACACTCTCTTAAGGCATGCTTCTTTCTACATACTGGGACAAAAGATTGCTAAAGCATCGGATTCAGCTTTTTGCTTGTTTTATAACTTAAGGGTGTCTATTTGTTCACTAAGACTCCCTAAGATATCAGATTTGAATTCATCAAGCATATGCTCTATCTCCCGCTTACTTTCGTCCCAGACAGACTTACTTACCCTTGCGAGAGCGGGAGTATCTTGGGCTTTTTATAGTTTTAGATTTCCCTCTTGAAAGGTTGATACATAACTCAGCTATTTCGGGTAATGTGAGTCGAGATATATCCCATTTTCCCATCATGTTAAGGATATCCAACCATTCATCCCTAATTGTTTTCAATAAGAGAGCTTTTAAGGTGTCTTGATCTAAGTTTTCCATTTTTGCTCTTTTGATGTTGTAATGAAATATCTCCAACAAATCTTCCAAGTTTTCATCTTCTTTTTGTAACATCTTAAACACTTCCTCCTTATGATTGACTAGCATACAATAATCCAAATACCTCTCTAGAAATGCTTGTTTCATGTCTTCCCATGTCCTAATAGAACTATTGATCAAACTCATAAACCACTTCAATGCTTCTCCTTTCAATGTTGAAGGAAATAGTTTAAGTTTTTTGAGCATCTTGTAAGTAGTCATAAGTTCTACATAGGACTTCAAATTCAAATAGGAAGGTTTCGAGGGATCTTCAGTTTAAGTCCATAGAATTTTGGAAGGACAGAGGGTGAAATTTTTTTTCATGGTTGTATTGGTTTCTTCATCTACTATAGGAAACCCTAAAAGAGATTCCCATCTCTCTTCTACCTCTTCCTCTACCCCCTTCACCTTCTACACCTCTACCTCTTTCTCCTCTACCTCTACCTCTACCTCCTCCAAATAATGCGTGTTCTCCATTAAAGACTCCCTCCTCCCCCCTTCTTCCGCCATAGTTGATTCTTCCGAGGAAGTGGAAAAGTTTGTGTCTCTAACGGAGGTCCTTGAATCCTCTTCTAAGGCGGGTTCGGTGGATGAAATGGGAGGTCTTTCTAATGGAATATCTGATCTTAAGTCCTCTAGGAGTCTAGGATCGATAAAGGATGGATTATGGGTCCGAGTTGGAGGTGTACGCTCTTGGTCTAGATGAAACAAGTGGTGTTCTAGGGATCAAGCTTACGCCGCTACTTCTTATGAATCTACCCCCTCGAATATCTCTCTCTACGCATATAATGAGTTAAGAAACAAGGCTACCTAGTTACACTTCCACTGGCAACGAGCGCCAAAATATTTGTGCTCAACCTAGTCTCCTAAATTGAGTTCATTAATTGTCAACCCGGGGGTTGGTAAATAGCTCGAAGTGTGGTGCACTATATGTGCCTAGGTAATTGTTTCTCACTACGTTGTGTCTAGTGTTTTATGATGTTTTTGGATTTTTATGGTTTTATGTTCACAAGGGAAAGAACCAAATCTTTGGTGGAAAGAAACTACTCAGTTGAAAAAAGCAGTGAAGCCTAAATTATGGATGACAAATGACAAATGCAAATCATCGAAAAAAAAACAAAGCCTAAAACTATGGCTAGCAAATTACAAATCTTGATAATGACTTCAAGAAAATAAATCAAAACATGAGCTTAACTTGTCTAGTTCATTCATTAAAGATGTTTTGGAAGAGCTTGAGAAATGGGCGACTAAGTGTAAATGAAATTCTCCTAACTAAACAATCAAACAATCAACTTACAATGTTACAACGTCTCATCCATGATTAAAGGTCTATTAAAAAATATTTGGAAAAGAACATTTGTATCACCATAAGATTTCTATTCTAAACTAGCTTCTAACTTTGTTACTGTAACTCAATCTAGCACCACTAGGCCTCACACAAAAGTTATAGATTTCCTTTTAGAATGGTCTTTGAGAAAAGGCTTGTTTGTGAAATGGTAAAAAGGTTGCAAAAGTACTCCAGGCCTTAGGCGATACTACCTTACGTCCAGATAATTATGTGTTAGTATGAGTTTGGAACAGTAAGAGTTTTGTAAATAATGAAGACCGTGGTGTTTAAATTTAACAAATAATGCAATTTGAAATGCAATGGATGGAAACTACACTTTGGAATGTTAACACAATGAACTAAGTTAAGACTAAACTAGGGTACTTCTAGTCTACGAGTGAAAAATGTTAAATTAAAAGCCATTATCAAGCCGAAAATGAAATGCGAGAACTGAATCACATGCATTCTACCTCGGGAGTGCTATAACTAAGTTATCATGCAACTAACGTAAAGAATTATACCAGTTCAGTCCCTGTTAGGTATGATTGATGTTTTGGAAGAGTTTGTGAGAGAGTATGGGCATAGTATCATTCAAAGAAATTGAACATAAACACAAGAATGAAAGCAAATACAACTAAAGTCCAAGACACCACAGTTACTTCTTACTCATTGTTACGATATTTTGGAAGAGCTTTGTAACGATAAGATTGGATATACTACTTGGTTTAAACTTAACAACTAAAACCTACAACTAATGAAAGTAAATGCAACTAAACCTACACTATCACAGTTGTGCCTTATTCTTCATAATGATATTTTGGAAGAGTTGATTAGAGTAAGTTTAGCTGTGATATTAAACATAAACAAATATGAACATAAGCTTAAATAAAAGCTGAAACTAAAACTAGAAATAAAAGCAAGATTAAAACACTTATCTCTTGTATAAACAAGACGCTCGGGAGGCGGGGGCCCTCTACCACCGAGTAGCAAGAAATCTAGCTCAAAATTGACTCAACGCGTTCAAGGAAATGCTACTTTTTTTCATTAAAGAGGAATCACCTCAAAACGAGTATTCACGGACTTCAAAGATCTAGCGATCAACCATAAAATCTAACCAAAATCTAACCTTTTTCTCTCGGTTTCCCGAGCATATTTATAGAAAATTTACATATGAACTTGAGATAATACGGGGATTATTTTCTTTCCTAATAGAAACTAAACTAGGACTGCGATCATGATCACCTAACAGAATGCGGATTGTCCTTATCTCGTTAGGAGTTTACCTCCTAGTTTAAGTTTCCACGTGCTTAACCACGTACATAATCTGTTCAATCTCCATGGAGGGCAACAAATGATGAGGACATGACATGGAATACACCCATGTGTGCTTTTCTCAAGATGACATCCGGAACCTGTATAAACATGAAGCGGCTACGAGATTGGCAAGTAGCTAGCGGAATGTACGTACTGTAGCTAGTTTCAGATTCAAAAGTACTACAATGACACAATCATAAAAAACATAGCAAGTTAGCCACGATATTCATTATTAAAGCAATTTTAACTAATTTCATTGATAATTTGAGTACTGGGATTAATAATGGATGAAATAAATGGAATGGAATGTGGTGGAAGAAAGAACATTTTGGAGCTCAACAACTCGTCCAAGCCAAACTTCGAGAGGATCCGAGTTGTATTACATGGAGACGAGTCAGGAGCCAAATTTTAGTGAATTAAAATTGTATTTCAATGAGACAGGTTTGAATTTAAACTTTAGTCCATCAAGCTATATTACGGTGTGACGGGTCCAAACTTAAGGAGTTTTGTAACAAAACTTGATTCCTTCAATATTCAAATCTGTATATAGACCAAGGTTCTATGATTAGTTCCGTAGCATCTTTACCCAAGTCAAGCGTCTGTTTTAGCTACTTTGTGAGGTGTATGTTTTGTGGCTCAATGTTAGTCCAGTCATCCAATTTATAGCCCAAAGACATTCCAGACACTGCTCGTAATCTCTTACTCCTTTATCCAATGCTTCCTCTCCTTTAAGTTCATAAGTTGTGAACTATAAGACTTCTTTTTCTATGGATTATCACTGAAATTATTGATCAAAGTGAAGTGTTTTAGACATCTATATATACTATTTTTTTGGAGTCATATGAATAGACACGTCGGTTGGGTGAAGGAGTATGAGCATACACAAGTTGACTAGGACAAAAAAAATATATATTTTTCAACTTAAAAACTCAATTTCTCACAAACTACAAGGAGTTTCATGACAAATAAGGGCTCATTAGAAAAGGAAAAATATAATATACAAGATGGTATAGGACCCATGTGGATAGGATGCCTCCAAGTTGATAAAAACAATTTTTTTTTGTGGTTTGTCTTTAATTTTTGTGTGCGGGGAGGTGAATAGGACAACATGCCTTTTCCACTTTGCTTGGATTCTCCTTTGTTTGGCTTATCAATCGTAGGATCATAGTGTCATTATGTAGGAAATCTATGTCATCATGATAGTACCCAACAAGTTCATGAAGGTATAACATCATGTATTCAGTAATAGTGTGAGTAATATGTCACGAGTGCAACATCATTAGGAGAACTTCAAATGATATCTTCCATGTTATCATCTAGTCTTTTCAACCTTCATCAAGTGTGTTCATTCATTCAACCTATTGCCATCAATTACAACTTGGATTAAAAAATTCTTTATATCTACTTTTTTTGGGAGAAAGTGACAGGGTAATTATTTCCTTTGTTGTTCTAAATTACTAGCACCACACTTAGGTAATTTGGTTTATCCATAGATCACAATTCCTAATAACACAAAGCCTTAACTTCTTGCTAGTTTCTTGCTCAACAAGTACTTTGAATTCAACAAACTTGGAGAATTTCTCATATTTCTATATACAAAATAGATCTAGCACTTCCATGAGAAATCATCTACAAACATAACATAATACCAATGCTTGGCGAGTGGAGGTTGTTGAGAAAGGTCCACAAAGATCAAAGTGCATCCTTTCAAGGACTACATGTGAGTTATTATCTCGAACATGGAAGGTGGGTTTTGTGTACTTCCATAGAGTACACCCTTTTCATGTCTCATGCTGCTCCCAATGCTCCTCTAAGTAGGTATATGGTTATACGTTGCAACATCTTCAAAGCTCCATGTAGAAAATGGCCAAATATTCTAAGCTAGAGTTCAACGACATTGCGACTCTACAACTTATTTGCCTTTGTTCTCAATGAAACACAATCCTCCACATATGTATTATGCGGTTTATTTACACGAAAGCTCGATATTCTTCACTCGTCCCATGGCTATGTGTCTCGGGAATCTATTTCCTTTGTTGAAGATCACATCATAACCACGATCTTCCAAAAGCGCAATAGAGGCAATATTCTTCTTTAGACCCATAACAAACATTACATCATTGATCCTAAGAGGTGATCCCAACTCCCTATGAAAGGTGATTGTACCAATACCGATCGTGCTATACCTTCCATCATCTCCCATATCGATGTGAATTTGGAGATCCATCTCCTCCAATTCACTCAAAAAAATATTTGTTCCCTGTCATGTGGAATGAGGCACCGATATGCAAGTACCACACACTTCCCATCACTTGTGCTTGCCATGCATGAAATGAGGGTGAATTCAAGCTCGAAATATGAATCCAAATACTCACCTACCACTCCTCTTGTGGTCTTATTTCTTTCCTTCTTATGTGGACACTTCTTGGCATAGTGCCCAAATTCATGACGATGAAAGCACTTGATTTTGGGCAAGTATTTCTTCTTGCCCCCTTCAATGTATTCTAGTTTGGATTGGAATTTATTCCCTTTTCCCTTATTTTTCTTTCCATCCAAAGCACAATTTGCTTCATCCTATCCCTTTTATGAAGTCCTTCTCACGGGTATTCCACCTTATTTCCTCATGTACCAAATCGAACCATAAGCATTCCCAATTTGGTAGTTTCTCCCTCCCATTCACCGAATCTTTGTATTTGTGCTAGCTCTTGGGAAGGCATAGAAAGGCTATCATCATCCGGGACTATGAGACCAACTCTGCAAGCTCATCATGACATTGTGTGAACCTACTCGTATATTCTTGAATTAGAGCCATTCTTTTGCATATTTATACTTAGAATTTTATCCTTGAGCGCTAGTTTCGTGGCCACTACTATTATCGAACGGATCTATCTATGCTTTCCACATTACATAAAAAATCTCTTTATTGTGTATATTTGAAGAAATATGGTCTCATACCCCCTCAATATGATTCTCCTCACCTTGGATACACACTTGTTCCATTATGCACGAGTATCCGATTCTTTCGCTAGTTTCAATACATCGTATCATGAATTCCTTCAACCCACTATCTTTCTCCACTTCCTCCATGCGGTCCTTCCAAGAAACATAATTCAAGCTTCCCTTAAGGGAATACTTAAGTCTTAGTCCATAGAAATCCATCCTTCGGCTCTGAACAATTGATCTCGTAAATCTGATCCTCACATGTAAAGACAACTTCAAAATACCTACTCTACCATGAATCTTGCTCTAATACCATGTATAAATTAATGTGTATATTCGAAAACTACTCATGAAATTTGCTAAATCAAAACACTCGAAGCTACTCTCCCGATCTATGAAATTTAATTCAAGATCGAGAACACATAACATTAACATTTAAGAAGAAACAAAACACATGCATAGATATTTATCTAGGGGAAAGAAACTACTCAAAACACCTTACTATATGTATTTCATTAATCAAAGAATAGAGATGAAATACAATGCTTTCTCAAGCCTCGAGCACAACCTAAACTTTTATAGTCTATCCCTCTACTGACGGATTGACTATGGCCAATACTTAGCCAATTCTCAAGCCCTTCAAGTTCCTATTTCCTTGCATTTTTCCTTGAGGAATCAACCCCTATTTTTTATGTAAATTCCTCAATTGTATTTCACAGATTCTTGTAGGCCCCTTCTTTGACTACATGAACCACCTATACACATGGGACTAGTCTACAATCGAAAATACACTACCTTGGAATCTCCATCTAAACCGGGTAACTCGAATTATCGGCATGCAATGGTTATTTTGGTTTGATTACTCAATTAAATGGATGACCATCGAGTGTACTTTGAAGTTACTAGTCACTAAAATTGACCTTCCACTAATTTTTTCCAACGGTTGGAACTAGTTTAACTAGAAATAACTCAAGTTAACTAAAATATATTGATACAAATTAGAAATCAATCATACTAAACTGAACTCAAGCTTCCCCATCTTGAATTAGCGAGGTTAATAAGTGATAATTTCCATGTCACCTCAGTTAACTACCTCTAATATTGTGTTGATGTGGAAATTCAAATTTTTCTCTACTTTGACCAAGGAAATGTCAATGCTGAGATTTTCTTACTGAATCTTAAATATATAATCCCTGAAGGTTTAGGTTATTGTCAATTTACCTCCTCCTTCCACTCTTCACCAAATTTAAAGTTTGAAAGGGAAGGAAAACCTTTTACGATGTTTCATTCCCAAATGTGTTGAACTTACAAAGGTCTCACTCAAATCTTAAAAAAGGGAATCCCTTTCATTTGGGATAATACAACACAACAAGAATTTTATGTGTTAAAAATGTGTTTATTCACACACTCACTTTTACACCCTCTATATTATCATCGAGATTACTATTTGTACCTAGTTGCTTCAGATAATACCATTTCTATTGTACTATTCCAAGAATACCATTCACATGACGAACATGTGATTTACTATCTCGAGTAGGAACCTTACCACATCCAAAATGAAGTATTCACATGTGGAGAAATCCTTCATGGAATTTGTCTCATTGCAACCCCATGCAACATGTTATTCCAAAATTTCTTGGGTGAAAATACTAAAAATGGATAGTCATCTTCAAGAGTTTGATTTGGAATTGATTCATTCCAAGTCTAATAAATCTTTGGTTTTTTCTTAATTAATTTATGATCTTCCCTACACTGATATAGAAAATGTGGCAGAAGATTCCTTTCTAGATTAGACTCTTTTTTCTTATCGAGTTCAATTAACACTTTTTATGGAGATGTTATTTTTTATCTTCAAACCCATAAATTTTTTTCCCAAAATATCATGTGTTGAACACGATGAATTCGATGTGAAGAATAGTAATATATTATTATCGGTGAGACACTTTATCGTCATGGTGTCAATTTAATGTTTTGACGTTGTTTAACCCATGAATAAGCAAAAACATTTCTCAATGGTTATCATGATGGTTCATATGGTGTCCATATGTCTAGGTATGCTACTGCCCCAAAAATATTGCAGTGCATTGATATTTTTTGGCCTTTCTTTAAAGATTGCATTGCTATGGTCCAAAATTTCCATGCATGTCAAATTTATAGTCATAAGGTGAACGCACACTCGAGCCATTATATATTTTACTTTCCATTGGCCTTTTTGCAAAATGGGGCATTTATTTCATGACATGTAACCCTCATTCAACTAAGGGCATGGGTATATCATCATTGCAATAGATTATTTTACTAAATGGGTTGAGGAGGTGCATACATTTTTCCAACAAGGGAAAATAATAAAATAAAAAAAAATCCGGTCACATAATTTATTGATTCACTATACCCTCAAGCCATTGTCACTAACCATGGAACTTATTTTTCAAATTCTATGATGTTGGAATTATCTACCAAGTTGAGTTTATGGCATGAAATCGCAACTCCACAAGTCAATGGCTAGGTTGAAGCGGTGAATACTTTTCTTACAATAATGCTTTAACGGATGATAGGGATTCATAAATAAAATTGGAATTTAATTTTATTTTTTGGAATTATGGGCATATTGAACCTCTACAAAAACAACTACTTGATTTACCCCTTTACAACTTGTAAACGGTTTGGATGTTGTTTTACTTGATTGAAAGTGAAATTCCAACTTTGAAACTAGTGGTTGAATCACTTCCTACTACTTTTGTTGAGGATATTTGGCACACTAAATGAGACTTGTCATGATGTTTCATTAGATCATGAGAATATTAAAAAATTTCTTAAAGCTTATCATGATAAAAGTATGAAACCTTGAGTTTTTTTGGAAGGTGACTTGGTCTCGTTATATGACCAAGAGAACGATAAATTAGGAACTAGAAAACTTGAACATGTGTGGCAAGACCCTTATGTCATTAAACACATATTAGAAAACAAGCCCTATGATCTAGTTTATTACAATGGAATTCCATTGGAAAAGCCAAAAAATTGAGTGTTACCTTAAAAGTACTATGCTTAAATTTTTTCTACATAAGTACTTTGTACATGTTGTACCATATTTTTATCGTGATTTTCTTTCCTTTCAAAAATGGTTTTTTTATATGCTACTTATCATGCATTGTGCTTGGTTTTCATATGTTAGTGTTCTCTTTTCCTTATGTTTTTCTTTGCTGATGGTGCTAGTCATAGTACTCGAATCATTACATCTATTGCATGGGGTATTTATTCACCTACCGATGAGTTGGTGAGTTTACATGATATATGTTTTAGTGACTTGAACCAATAATGTTATGAAATATATTGCAACTATTAACCTATTATCTAAGTCCATTTCCCTCAACATGCATCATTTAATTGTTCAACTAGATTCCCAACTCGTAGCATACCTAAACTAAGTAATGTTTATTCCGTCGAGAGTCCTACTCTTTTTGCGAGTGTAGATTAAGGGTTTGTCTATTTCAGAGAATTTTATTATTTCAAATATAAACATATTCCAAGGAATGTAAATTGTTTGATAAATACTGCGTGCTAACTATGTATTAGATATACATTTGAAAAATTCATAAATTCCAAACAATCACCCCAAGTATAAGATAATTTCTAATATAAACCATTTTCCACAGATATTGCATATAGTAAAAGGTTTTGAGACATCATAAGGCCCATCTTCTTTATTTATTATTACTACGTCGATCAAAAGCAAAATATTGGACATCGATTAAAAATTTAGTGTATGCCCATGATAGCATACTACGCTCAACCAACTAGATGAAGCGAGATGACCATGACTCAAATAACTCATGTAAGGCATTGATACTGACTGAGTAAATCTTATACACAAATATTTGCTAATATTGAGTAATTCCCTAAAAGGATTTTCTCTATTTCTTGAAGCTCTTTTGCTACTTTGCAATCCATCTCTCCATGACCAACTTGTTGGCCCCTCCCTAATGATTGGTGACATTCCATCTAGTTGAATTGGTCTAGCATCTACATTATTTAGTGATATCACCAATATGCCACTAAAATAAATAAACATAAAAATATCAAATATTTTAGACTCCTTCATCTCCACACATTCTCATTATATCCCCTCTAGAAATTTCAACAACGTATATACTCTAAAATTTGAACTTTTGATACGTGATAGTCTTCAATCATGAATAGTTTCTTCTACAACCATCTAACAAAATGAGAGCCAAATGGCATGATCTATTCTTCCATGGTGCACCATCAACTCAACTCGTCACTTCATGTGAGGCTCTCTAGCTGAAAAATCATCCATTATTACACCTTGAGGACACATCGAAATGGTACCCTTTTCCATAAATAAGGACACGAAAATCAAACCATGGCCAGCATTTTTTTAATCATCCTATTTTTTCACTTTGTTAACTAGTCTTGCATATCGATTGGTATTCCAAATCATATAACTGCATTTATTCCTTGAAATTACATTCAGGGGTCTGACTTATTACTACATGAGTAAGATGAAAATATTGCACTTAAATGGAATATCCATCATATTTTTAATGCGTATATTCTCACTACTCTTCCATATTCCTAGAGAAAAAATAATGGATAATCTATTCATTAGTGCTTTAACCATGTTGGCTTTAGGCGTTCTTTACCACGTCTGCCTGGCAGTGACGCACTTGCGTAGGTCAAAGTCTCACCCGATAGAGTATCAGTACATGTGCTAGAACTAGTTTTCCAAACCCTCGAGAGAGAATCAAAATGATGTGGGGTGTCCACATATCTATTATAATAACGAGCTTGTCTCACACACCGTAAACCCTAACCAGAAAAATCTAGGTCAAATTACATAGGATACCTTGTGCACACACAGATGGTAGCTTCGTAATCCATTCAATAGTCTTAATAAAGAGATATTCAAGTCTACATTAATAGATATATGCAAGTAACATTCATATTAAGCAGAAAAATGGATCCGTCAGACTGATCCAATCATAGATACAAACCGTAAGCTATCATGGGTAAAAAAATCATGGTATCACTTAGTACCCATAATTATCCCAAAACACTTCTTTACCCATAAAAAGTCCGCAAAACCTTTCACAATCCTTCGTATCTACCGCGCACACAACCAAAAAGGTCTACACACAAAACTACAAAAATACTTATTAATTACTCAAAACAGCATATAAGTGACCCCGCTCCAACAAACCACCTCCTCTCTAACTAGTCGGTTGAATTCCTAGCTTTCTTTTTTCGGATCATCGCCCAAGAAATAAATTGTATCTATGTCGACAGATTGTATGAAACGAACACAAAATATTTTTTCATCAGGGTCCTCAATCGCACTAGATAATCCAAAATATCATTTTGAGCTCTCATTCTAGGAAACGATATGAATTTCATTAAACCGCATTCGTAAAGTACTAACATGGTACCTCACATCATTGGAAGAAATGAAAGAAACCAAGTCCTATCTCTCTCTCTCCCAACAATTTTCTAATGATGATAACTTGTTAAAAATAAAGGAAAATACATCGTACCAATTGCAAAGACAATTTTTTATTTTTCTCTACTTAAAATAAAAGAAATAATTTTCTTATGCACCTATAATAGTCTTATATTTTTATCGAAAATGTGATAGTGCTGCACCCTCTCCATTCGGGATTTATGCATATCTAGATTGTACAAAAAATTCCCTATATGGGTGTGACACCTCGACACTGAAATTTCCTCAAAAATTTGAACATAAAACAACCTAAAACATCAAAAAATCTACCCAAAAATTAAACATGAAAATAATAAAGGTCAAGGGCTCTTACCTAGAAAAGATGATCGAAAATAATCCACAAAAATTTCAGATTCACCCTTCAAATTGAAAGGCTCAAATGGAGTTTTTCCACTCCAAAAATTGGTAAAAATAATGGGTGAAAATAAATGACTTTTACTATTTTTTATGAGTTAAAACATTTTTAGTTATTTCATTTTACCATTTTTACTTAATTTTTCCTAAATTATATCTCATTTTATTTTATTTTTTGGCATATATGATGATTTTTAAGTGTCTAGTGTACAAAAATAGGTTTGAACATGAAAACATGACATTTCCATGAGTATACTTTTAATATTTTTGTACTAATTGAAATTATGAAAAAAAACATCATGCATGGCGTTTTTATTTAAGCCTTTTTTCAAACTCTCTAAATATAAAAATTTCTTGTCAATTGAACTTGTTTCCTTTCCAAACTTGTTAAAGGATTTGAAAGGGTGTCTTTTCAGTATATGTTTAACCTTTTTCGCGATTGATTAGAATAATTATGAAAAAGGAATATTTTGGTCATCGTGACTAAGAGTTCTCATTTGTATTATTTTATCTCGGCCTTAGGAGACTAAAATTACAAAAAAGAACATTATTAGAGTTTTATTTTTGTGTCTTTGAAACTCTCTAATATGAAAATGACATTGATTTATGCCCTTCGCATTGGAATCATTAAAATTTAACTAGTGAAGTACTCAACCATCATGATGATTCCAACCCATTCCTTATTAGGGTTTGTTAAAAATATGTCCAAGGGACTTGTATCCGAAGGATGAGCTTATAGTGTAGGTACATGTTTTCCTTCTAGAGCTCATGTATAGGTACTTTCCAAGAATGGTGGGGAATTGGGAAGGGATATGCATGAAAAATATGTATTTGTTTTGTGACAACAAGTCACTCTTGAGCATGACACCCTTTACCCTTGTGCCAAGGTTTGGAAATCTACATGTCTCTTGTTGATGAAATCTCTAATCGATCTACTCTTTCGATTCAAAACCTTTACATGATAAAGCACTTCATCCATCACCATTTTCTCGACTTCATATTTTAGGGGGGAATTTGTTCCATATTATTTTTTTGCAATCATGACAAATGATTTCATACCCCTATTGCATCACTATATGAAACATTATTTACATAATGAAGAATATGGAAGAAAAACATAGTCGTGAAAGATAAGAGTCTTGCTTGAATACCTTAGAAAATCCTATTTTTGAAGGATGTTGCATGTTTCACTATAGAAATCTTGCAAGAAATATCAATATCGTAAGTTGAATAATTAATAACATGCGATAGTATCATACTTTTATTCATTTAAGGTTGTGACACTCTTTTAATGTGGATAAAATAAAAAAAGCACAAGATAGCTTCCATTATAGAAGTCTCATAAGGGTATTTACTCCAAACTATGGGGGATTTTTCTTGGCATCCCTCCTATCTTGGATCTGATTCCTACCTTAGTGGATCTAAACCCTACCTTAATGGATCTTAACTCCCATTTTTTTATCCTCCACTTACCCTTCTTAGACCTATAAATTCAATTTATTTTTCATGAGGAAGGAAGTGATTTTTGACTTGGAAATACTCATAATAGTTTTATACTCTCATTGATCAAAGTATCCATCCTATTTTCTGTAGTATTTTGAAGATATTGTTTTTGAACAAAAGTGGTTGAAGGAGTGTTTTTACAACATCGAGGCTTTGATTGTAACTACCTGCACTCCTATTTTTTAATACAACCGCATAGTTTCCTTGTCACATCCATTTGTTCATATGTATGTGGTCTTTGTTATGAGTTTCTCTTAATAATTCATATAGCTTTCATTTAATCATATTTGTATTATATTCTTGATGTTTTTCTATTTTTTCACCACAGATCCTTTCCATCGGTATACCGACTGACGATCAAAATAAAAATAAACAACATCGAGGACAAACATCGTATACAAGGTAAGGTATATCCATCCTTCCCTTTATATTTATGGTTTAATGATGATTAAAGCTAGAGAAATTTGTATGCTTTTGACCATTTTGTTCTAGATATGGTTTCCATATCTAGAGATCACTTCATTCACAGGAGGGATTCATTTCGTTAACACTACCTCACAAATTTTATTATTTTCTTCCATAATTTATAGAAATAATTGAAATATTCATGCCATGATTACGAGAGTACATATGGAAAAGTAAAAAGTAAACTACTCATTCATAATACTTTTGACTATGAAGTATTTTTCCATATGATAAAGAAAATGAAAAATTTGAATAAAAATCTAAGGGATGTACTTTTATTTGAATATGAGTTAACAACTTTAGTTATTTTCTTATGGGATTATGAAAAATTATAATATCATTGGGAGTAGAGATATGGTATTCAATGAGAAGGTTATCTACACATATCAATCATAGTGAAATAAACAAATGAGAAAGGAAGACAAATAATACACATCTATTGATGGAATCAAGAAGATTAAATTCTCAAGGTACCAAAAAAATAAAAAAAATCAATAACAACAATAATAGCGGTATCTTAAACTCTTCCAAGTGTTGTTATAATATTTCCTAAGATAAGTAGACCCCCATAAAAAATACTCTCCTTGAGTATATTATATGGTTTGTTGATTAATTTTAGTGAAATATAGTGATATGAAGAAGAAATGTAGGTAGAAAGAAGAAACAAATGGAAAACCATGATAGAGAGAAGGACTCTTTGGTACACAACTAGACCCGGGTACTTGGTTTGATTGATTGAAGGAAAAATTACATTATAGTATAGATGGTTTTACAGTGAAAGGAAGAAGATGGATGAAAGAAGAGATACAAGTCTAGACTTGTTCTGAAAGTGTTTTCATAGAAGAAAGGTATACATTTTGATGAAATATTTTCTCTATTGTTGAAATGGCTTCGATTAGAGTTGTTTTAAGTCAATATTTTCATCTTTGAATAACTAGATGTAAAGACATATTTTATCCATAGGGTTTTAAAGGAGACAAATTATGTGAAACAACCATAGGGGTACAAGGTCATAAGGAATAATAAATTAGTATACATGTTGAAGAAGATTTTGTATTGTGCAGAAAAATCTCCAAGGTAGTGGTATTTGAAATTTGTTATATTCATAATTGAAAATTTTTATAATAGATGTCACTCTTACCATTGTGTTTATTTAAGAGATTATATAGTTAGCTATATTATCTTATTATTTTATGAATATGGATTTCTTATTGTTAGGTCTAACATGTATAATACAACTTTTCTCAAAACAAAATTAGCTAAGTAATTTTCTATTAAACGATTTTTCTGCCACAAAGTAAATCCTTTGATATGGGGGAATAATAAGAAAAACATAAATTAGCATTATCTTATAGCGATTGTATAGAGAATATGTTGGAAATATTTCAAATGAAAGATGCAAAACTATTTAGTTAATATTTAATATCCATTTCAAATTGATCTAAGGAGATGTGTCCCAAGACACCAAGAGAAAATATACTACACATCCAAGGTTTCATGACTCATCAAAATTTAGTTGCTTTACAGATTGATGGTGTGTAAAGGTTTGCAAATTTCCACAAGCAATAGGATTTGTAAATAAGCATGAACAATCTAGGAAGACATAGCAAAAGAAATAAAGTAGATTTTCTTAGGTATTTGCATGACACAACTACTCAATAGATATGTTTTGGAGGTTTCAAAAATTATTCTATAATGATATGCCGATTCACATATGGAATGTGAAATAGATAATACAAGAAAAAATTTTAGGTGTGATTTTTTAGTGTAGGTGAAAATAATAGTAAATTGGGATTAAAAATTACAAAAAAAGGTTGTTTAATATAGAAATTTTTAGGGCTAAATTTTTCCCACAGGATAATCCTCCACAATTCTTCCTAAAAAGGAATTCTTCTAACTTGCATAAATTTATTTCTGGGTCGAGAGGATAAAATGATGTGCCCAAAATGCGCCAAAATTTAGAGAAGAACCATTTAAAATCCTTGAATATTCGACATTTGTATAAAAGGTCATCCACACATCATAGATATTTCTCTGAATAAGGATGAGGAAATATTTTCATAATTTTTTATACACTTTAAAATAAACTTTAATCTTTAATGGTTTCCTATTGTTTAACTTTTTAGCAACTAAAAGTAAACTATGCTCGATAATACATACGTCGAATAAAGATATGTTTTGGTTATAGAGTTTTATGGAGGATTTGAGAAAGAAGCAAAATAATAGCAACTTAAATACAACGATCGACCATAGTTCCGTTTAATCCGAAAAGACCTCAATCTTCAAGTCTAATACGAACATATACAACTCATATACCATTTCACATGATTAGTTTTGGGTAGATGGAGAGCTGAAGTTGGAAAACATGTGCTCCAAACCAAAATCATACAGAAATGTTAACAGCGTACTTAAATAGGAAGAAAATATGTTCCTACCATCAATTTTCACTTTAATCTCCCAAGTAACATGATAGTGAAGATGAGAAAATTTCCCCGACCCAAATTTCAAGAAACATAATCTGTCATGCAGCAAAGTAATGCTTGTGTTTTTGTGATTACTTTCCTAGTGAGACTCCTGGTTATGGGGGCTCGATTGTCTTCCCTATTTGAAGGTCTTGTTTTCAACCATTTTTGGCTATCGCAATTAACAAATTCTGGAAATTGGAAAAGGGGAGTAAGGAGAGGAGGTGTAGGCTGATGTGCGATATTCTTCCCACTAGTGTCACTACAAGGGGTCTCGAGGAGTGAAACAACGACTTTGAGGCGCTAGTGGGCTCCGAGGAGAACACTATCAAAGAGAAATTTTTAGAGTTTCCTCGTAAAATATTGTAATTTAATATTTAATTTATATTATTCATCATAATATCAATGATCTAATGTTAGAATTTATGTTAGGTTTTTTTCCAAGGAATAAAACTCCTGTAAGAAGGAAATCCACTACGATTGTGTATTTCTTTAGAGAACACTGCATACAAGGAAGACTAAAGTGATAATGAAGATTAGGTCAGCCAATATATGTGTTGGTAGGTTGTATCCCTTCATTTTTCGCAGAAAATAAAAAAGGACTAGGTTGTTTCTTTGCGTAACAGACTACACTGTGTGAACCACATATATTTATGTCTCTCTTTGTATTGTGTTATTCCTATGTACTATTTTTACATTAATTTTAATTTTTTTATTATTGCTTCCACAATTTTATTCTTAACACTTGAGAGGCACGTAAACTCGCCCTTCCGAGAATGAAATCTTAACTAATGACACCTCAAATACTAGCTTATTCTTTTCACGCAATATCCGTACTTTTTACTACAGATCACTTTCACCACTGCATGCAATAATTTGGCAATAACACCTTTAGTGACATGAGCTTCAATGAAACACTCATAATAACTTATATAAAGACAAATTATTGAGAAAACGAACCTTAGGGTGAGATGTGTTCCACCTAAACTTAGTGCATATAGCTACATATAATCTATCGAAGCATTGCGTAAGGAGCCTTCAAATTTTTCTCTTTGATCACTCTCTTTTTCCTCGAACTCGAGACTACTTTGATTGCATTTTTGAACTATCCCTTTTTTATGACCATATCCCATCCATTATCATGTTCTGGTTACAGGATTGACAAATGATTATAAAACCATGTTATTCATGTGATACTTTATATTGTTAAGTAGTATCTCACCTAGTTTTGTCGCTTATGTTGGATTGGATACATATGTTTTGGTTTGTTGAAAATGGTCAAAGAGTGCATAGATTTTAAGGCTGTTACTATGACGTTTTTACTTGTAGGAACAAAATATCATTCTTCTCTTGACACTATTGGGATCTCGTAATGAATATTTTACCAATACCTCAAGAAGAAAATAAAAAGAAAGGTCGGCCTAAACAAATAAGAT
Source organism: Pinus albicaulis (assembly GCA_034641835.2). Taxonomy (NCBI): domain Eukaryota; kingdom Viridiplantae; phylum Streptophyta; class Pinopsida; order Pinales; family Pinaceae; genus Pinus; species Pinus albicaulis. The sequence goes on along the minus strand of CM076583.1, from coordinate 238,350,902 downwards.
TTGGAAATATGCTATGACAACCGGAGCATATTGTACCAAATCACTCATTTTGAACTAATAATGCAACAAAATAAGATCTTGTTGATGATGTTGGAAATTTGTGAACCAAGGTCTCGCGCCGATGTGAAGTCCCAATTAGAGCTCACTATTTTGGAATAGGAGCCACATCCTGGAGTGTCGCCTACCGATTTCCATGTATTCTTAGACATTTTCCTTCTCTAAATCTCAACAAGAGAGAGGAACTCCATGTGTGCCTTCAAGAAAGAAACAGAAAGATGTGACTAGTGGCCAATCGCCAGCAGAAGCGAAACTTCCTTCTGACTCCTGGAGAGGGAGATAGTAAAGTGAGCTTCTCCTCTAAGAGAGTGGTAAATAGCACCACACAGCAGACACTACACATACGAGAAGGATTTCGTTCAACATCCTAATAGAACAGTCCACATACAAGGATGTGACGTTTGTTCATAAAATCCAATCAATGAGGAACTATTTTTCTCAGCATCCCATGGAATATCTCCATGGCGACTCTGACAACAATAACGGTTCATTACCACTAGCTCCTCAATAGGATAAGTAATAAAAACAAAAGTTATAACCCATCTTTAGCACAGTATGAAAGAAAACGCTGAAATAAAAACAGCATCTGCAAGAATTAGTCTCACGCAATGATTCATAATCCATGAATCAGACCGTGCTTTCCCTGAAGGTCTGCAATATTGGTTAAATCTAAGGCTGCATGTATCAAATTAGATATCACAAGTCCAACGATGTGTGAGTACTAAGACCTCACCTTCCTGCTCGTACAATCCAGTCACTAGTCACCTCTTTGAATTCTTGGGATGAGCATTCACCATCGATGTAGGTAGAATTGAGAGGCCACGTCTCCTTTGCATCGTAGCACTCTCTCTCGCATTTAATTATATTATAGCGTCATGTATGTTGCACGTAGATAGTGACTATAGGTCCTTTCATACTTGCAATGCACCATATGGCTTTGAAATGCGATGATAATTTCACATGCACAGGTTCATTCCATCTTCGGTAAGACTTTTGCACGTTCAAATCTTCGAGAGTAGAGCGAAAAGGAGAGATTTCTAGAAGCAGGTAAGAAGGTTTGTCCACCTCCTCAACTCCGCAAAGCAAAGCCAGGTGGACTTCTTGGATATTCTCCAACGATCTCGAACCAAAGGCAGCCAAGCACAGTGTAGATCGAGGCGCCGAAAGCTCCACTTTCTACACATGCAAAGGAGACACCACTCCTTTTGAGTAGAGGTTGGTTGGTAGCTACCCTCTAGGTGACAGAACTTAGCATGTGAGCCTGCTTATGGATTTCTAATTTTTAGCAGTTTGAGTTTGCAGACTATACCTCCTCATCAGAATAGGCTCTTTGATGACTCTTCATGACTGTGTAATGAGACAATGTCTTCTCGCACATAAGATGAGTATTCGTATTGTCCTTTCCACCCATTTGAAGCTTTGTAGAGGGCTAGGCTTTGAGGTTAGGCCCAATCCATTTGGGTCTTCGTCTTCTTCACATTCATATTTATTCTATACCCAGTAGCTAGTCCTTTATGAGTTTTAGCGGTTTTTTTTACATTTTCAATTTATTGTTTTTAGTTTGCTTCATTTTTATCTTTGATGTAGTTAGGTCAGAGAGATATTGGTATAGTAGCACATGAAATCCGGTAATTTTGTGTCAAAGCTTCCACTCTCATCTCCTTCCACTCGGATTTGAGGAGTGCGTACCTTTAACCACGTTGCCCAGTCCTCCTGTAGTTTTATGATTTACTGGAAAGAATATACAGTTGATGTCAATGCTGTTGAACATGTTGAGAAGGAGTGACTTAGATTTTTGTCGTAATGCTTGCTGTAGGTTTTCTTATCAAATTCAAGTCATGTTTTCCATCTTCTTCATCATGGAATTTTCCAATTTTCGTTGCATGACGGTATTTTTCTTTCGTAGGTTCAAGCAGCACAGGAGAGGAGCACTTTCACCAACACCCCTAGCTTTATTCTCACCTTTCATCAGCCTTCTTTCAACCTAGTCGCCTTCAAACCTCGCTTTTGATATTTTCACTCTTTCTTCACACCATGAGCAACCCTAGAAGCGAAAGAAGGGATTTAGTAGGTTTTGAGATCGACCATAGTAGCACCTTCCTTCTCCATCCAAGTAAACCTTCATTCCACTCTCCCCACACTTTTTTTCCATCATTTTTTTGGCCTCAAATACCTACCTTAACTGCTTTCTGTGCACAGACTTTTCCTATAGTAGACCCTATAGTTAGGCACCATTTAGCCTCACCTTAGCCCGTGTAAACCATCATCAACCTCATTCCAGGACCAGCCATGGCAACCATCAAGACACCTTTTCAGCCCATGCATCCATGAGTTCAAGACCTTCCTTAAGACACCTTTAGTGCCTTTCTCCTCCTCGATGCAAAAGCAATGTACCATGTCCATTTACAAGAATAATTAGGTCATGATTAGATGCATGCTTAAAAGCATGATAGTTAAATCACGAAGTATTCAATGGTGCTTTAGCCATTTGGCCCAAAGAATGTGTGTGATTATATTAGTCTTTCTCCGTCATTCTCAATTCATCAATTTACTCGCGTGAAGATGCCTAGTTTGCCTCATTTCTTGCCATAGCTTTAAAATTTGTATATTTATTTCCTTGCAAAACAGTTTCTCAGATGTATCTTCGTGTGTGTAGCAACTTTCTTTGATTTTTGACATAGTAATGGTTTTGAGGTTAGCTTCGTGCTCTAGGTCTAATCTGAAATGTGAGCGTACTTCACCTCAGTACCCCTGAGAACACACACCCTTCTTCGTAGGACTCTAGAGAGGATTTGCTACATGAGTGAGAATGTATCTTCTTTGTATACATCATTGTCACTTCCAAGCCTGTAGAAACCTCGGTTGATAAAGTAAAGTAGTAGTAGTCCTGAGTTGCGACTTTGCAAATAGTAGGCTCACCACTTTTTGGCAATGTTTCCGGAGGGTGTTCAGCAGATGATTTTATTATATTTTAGCATTATTTACTACTTTTATTTTACATTTGGTTTCAAAATGATTGAAAATACACGGATTTTGATTGCCTCACAGAGTAGGGACAATCAAGGAAAATTTTCACCATCTCACATCCCCACACAGTCACCCCTTCACTCTTTCTTTAGTGACCGTGAGGTTGAAAAACACCGTAGGTGAGCTCTTTGAAAACATTGAAGAAACCCATTTGAGAAGAACAATGTGTGTGTTTCACCCAAAGGAACCTACTCACCAATCCAAGACATGGTTGAGACTCCGGAACCCAAGGACTCTTTCCCATAGAGAGATATATGGGGAAACTAAGATAAAGGCAAATCATCCTCTATCCCTTCCACATTTACATCGACCTACCTATGAGGACTTCGACACCTTCATGCTTTGAATTTTTGTTGTTTGTAGGACCTAAGGACTATGCCCTCACAAATGATCAAAAGTTGGAAGCATATTCCCATCTCACTTCCTCAAGGATGTAGCCTCACTGTCTCATGTGCATACATCTAGGAAAAATCACTACATAGGCACAAATGCAAGAGGCCTTTCAAAATAACAATTACATGGAAATATTGTAGGTCAAAGGAAAATAAACAAGAAATATTTAGGATGAAACTAGGGCTCGAAGAATCCCTAGAAGATTATGAGGAAATATTCCACTCAAATTACAAAAGAGCCAAATCTTACCCTTGATCCCAGATCACTTAAAACTTGAAATTTCCTCCGAGGGATTAGGGAGGAGGTGATAGAAAAACCCTTAATGTGTTATCAAGAGGAGATATCTGATGCCAGCTTGACTCATGAGGACATCAAAACGTACCTCTTTTAGGAAGGGAAGCTAGGAAGAAAGAAAAAGCTAGCCGTAGTTTGATCGAATACCTCTTTGATATTCCACTCATCAAGCATGAGATTAGAAATATGTTGGAGGAATTTCAAGACTCCAGATGTCGCACACATTTTATTTTCAAATGGACACAATTTAGATCTGAAGAGGAAGCAATAGGAGAGCAGAAATATCCTTGGCTATATTCTTTCAGTACGAAACTATAAAACACCCGGAATGACTCCATTGAATGTCATAGAGGCTTGTTTATTTTGTGAGGAGAATCATGCCACATAGAATTTTTCCTCCTTACCTCGGACTCAAATTTGCATATCAAGGTGAAGTAAGACCAAGTAGAAACTCTTGTTTCATCAATTCAGAGAAGGGCCCTTTGCAAGGCCCTCGGTTGTATTAGTAGCATTACAGCAAGGTGCAACCTACTCCTATTATCATAACAATCAGAGTGCACCAACGCGCACGTAATACACCGCCCAATCCTCCATCATGGCGTACACCTACCTGCTTCTGTAGCCTTCACAGCCCATCATCCTCATCCAAAGAATCCACCATTTTCTACAGAAAGTACCTCACCCGTACCCTCAAGGAGCAACCCATCAAAAGGGTGGGAGGCCTTTCTAAAATAATCAACCATCTTCTGCCGGCATCGCATCCACCCCAAATCTCAACCTCATTCTCACCTCATTCTGCTCCACCAAAGATGCCTTTAGATGCCCGCACGTACCACTAAGATGAAACCCAGGTGCATAGCAGGTTTACAGCTTGGAACACATCCTCATCCAACTTATGATGCAGAGATACATGAGATTAATCTCAAAGTGCCGAGAAGATTAATCCAGACAACCACTATCCATTCTCCACCCTGGAGAGGTTAAGGAGGAAAAGAAAGAAAATCACACTCCGTATCCAACCTCCTTTTCCTAATCGTCGATCCACTCTAGCCAAAGCATACCCCGCAGGAAACCGAACTTCTAGGAGAAACCTGAAAATTTTGTGTGTAAAAATAACCTTTCTTAGGCGTTGAGTGATGTCCTTATTTGCAATAGGCTCACCGTAAGTAAAAGTGTTTTGTAATAAACTCGAGAAAGAAGAAACATACCCGCATCTATCATTGTAGCATGGTATTTTTTCTAACTTAATGTTGAGAAGGGTGATCTTTCCCGTAGTACCGACTTCGGTAGTCCAGCACAGATGTGGAACATAGATGGTGTCATGGTCCCCACACCGCATAGATCTCGTGGCTCGCCACTCGTCGTAGCCGACCAAGAAAATATGTGTAAACTCAAACCTTAAGGGACTTTGAAAACACACAATGGTTATGCAACTCGCACCATAGCACCCGCAGAATGTATGACAACTGTCGAGGATGTTATGGTTTCTGATTTGAATATTGGGAGTACCCTACATATTTCCCAGCTTCCTCTTAAACTAAAACCAAGTTCAATGGGTATCCTCTCATTTTAGGGAGACCTTGGTTAGCTGCGATTCTATGTTTCCCACTGCCTGTTGGGTTGGAATACGACGACGCGAAGAATGGGCCCTTGTCTAAAAATTTGGGTATTATATCCTCCGGCCCATCCTTCCATTGCCCATGAGCATACCTTTTACAGGTTGCAGGATTAAGAAGATAGAAGACGTAAGTATACAACACCGCACCCTCACTCCCATTTGTATCATATATATTGTCCTTAAAGGTTGGGAATTTTGACAGAAGATGACGATCGACCAAACTCATTCGAACCACTCCCGCATGGAGAGTACACTTGAAAATCTAGTCAAAGAGTCCGAAATCCACCCGTGATGAGCACCTGTAACCGCTGATTCCACCTCTAAAACCACAAGGTCAGGAATTCCTCACTCGTCAAAATCTTTGAAATTAACTCAAACCTCTCAGACATAGAGTAAGAAGAGAAGTTAAGGCGTCTGTTTGAACGAGAACCTAGATGAATTTCTCGACTACAAGGACAAGGAAATGGTGCATCCATCGGTGTGCACACATCATATTTACATCAACATAGTGTGTAAGCCTATGCACTCAACTAAAGAAGGATGAACCTACAAAGACTAAAGGACATAAGTGAAGGAAGAACTGCAGATCCATTGGGCATGTAGTTTCCATTTACCCCATATCAAATAGCGAGTGCGACCTTCCTCGTGTCTTAATCTTGAAAAAGAATATAAAATGGTGAATTTGTGTTGATTATCGATTACTTCAATAAATCCACCAAGACTGACCGCTTCCTTTTCTCCTTTACAGATCTAACTTTTTGGATGGCCTCGTAGGGAAAATTTTATTTTCTTTCCTCGTATGTGTTCGAAAGGCAGACAGTATCCACCATTAGCTATGAAGACCAGGCCAAGACCACTTTCACGTGTCTTTTGGGTACTCTTCGCTAACAAATTCCTCACCTTTGGGTTTAGCAGTGCCCCATCTATTTTCCAAAGAGTTGTCTTGAAAATTTTTCTAAGATAGTCCAAGACTTGGCGTCGAACGCATGGACGATTTCACACCTCATCGGGATGATCTCCAAGAATCTCTCCGATCGAGAAGCAGACAGTCGTAACGAGATGACACCTTCCAGCTTGGAAAATTGTGAGACCTTAAAATGAGCAAGCAGTGTATTGAGCCACTAACATCACATGCAGAACATATGACCTGGAAAAAGCTGAAATCAAAAATCTGGACTGTGGCCAGCTGCTCAAACATGAAAAGAGATGTTAAACTTTTTTCAAGTTTGGTCAGGTTTACTACAGATAGGTTCATCAAATACTTCACAAATGGCTTGCACTATTATTTTCTGCTGGCCAAAGGACTTTTCTGAGTTTCGTTCAGAACCACTCTGAAAGTCGAAGAGGCTAGATCTCATTAAGGAAAAGTCGATTACCACCATGTCTCCAAGGTCCGTAATTTGCGCTTTCCTTTCCGCATTCCACAAAAATGCATCATGAGAAAGTTATGGGAGTAGCCTCGTATGCGTTTAGAAAAAAATTACTTTATGTAATATATTTCTCATTAGTAAGAACTCTATTCAAGGTTGAACCAAATTATACCATCACATAAAAGGAAATTTTATCCATTTGCTTTCTCCATGCTCAACAAATTTAGACATTATATCACTATTTACTCGTAAATATGGCACACTAACAATGAAACCATCAAATATTTAACTGAATAAACCTCATGTTAATGCTAGAATAATTATATGGTTGTTATTATTATGTCAATGCTTTTTTAGTTAACCATTGTTGATAAACCCGAAGCGAGAATGTTGTCTCGACGCATTTTATACCTAGGTTAGCTCGACCTCGCGTATTTAGGAAGGAACGGTGGATGACCAGCTTTCCTGGATGAACACATGTTTTCTATCTCAACACATGCTTATGCTGACAGCGTGATAACTCACTTCGAGTTTAACGATAAGTTGCTCTCCAAACCTCTCATCTAGGGAGAAAAGAAATATCACCAGTACAAAGCACCCCTTTCACCCTCGGATTGGTGGACATCTTCAAAGTCGTGCTCGACCAAATTCTTAGAGATGTGTGACGAGGAACAGGCTTTACATCCTCTCCGCACACCATGATATTCATTGTGGAGACCATCTTTGCCGCAGAAGTAGCATGACCAATCTTTGCGGGCATGTTGCTCACTGGCCTACCCTTCACCAAGATGCCAAGATACACCAGTAGGTGTGACTAAGTGCCAAAGGACGACACACACAAAGCTAGGGATGAGATTCCTTTCTTGCACCCTTAGTGGCTCTGTATATCCATTTGACAAAGTGCATGAACGATCATTGGAACCATTGATCCACCATTCAGGAAGCAGAGCACATCATAGTCTCAGACCGAGACTACTCTCACAAAGTGTCAAACAGGTTGTAAAGGTAGGAAACCGAGAGCAGGAAACACACTCGAGAGAGAATGTTCTAAAAACTTTGGACACCTCGTAGAGGTAGTCACCCATCAGGGGGTCGACCACATCTCATCTCATTGAAATTCTTATGAGGCACAAGATAAAGCATAAGACTTCCACCGTTTACGATCCTCAAGAAAATGGCCAAGTGGAAGTGACCAGCGCAGCCTTGGAGAACATCTCTCACTAGGGTCATGGAGTTATAAACACAAAATATTGGAAGCGAAAAATCGGTAGAATCCGCTACGTCTACAATACCACTTGGAAGACATACCATCAAGGTTCAATCATGACTTGGTCTATGAAGACAACTCGCCGACAATTGAGTTTGAGTTCAACACTCTCGAGAGACTCGTTAGCACTAGTTAAACTTGGATATCACAAAGGCCCAACAAGAAATTTTTGTTTCAATTAAATGGTTTGGATGAGCTATAGTGTGTGCACGCCTCACACAGGTATGATTCAACCGCAAAGGAAGGTAGCATGAGAAGGACATTAAGGAGAAGACCTTTCAAGAAGGAGAATGGGCGTGAGCGCCGTATGACCCAAGGTTCAAGTGACTTGCAAGGAAAATTAATGACAAGATGGTTGGGACTCGTAGAGTTGGAAAAATGTTATGATAATAACACGCAATTTATATTAGGACCATAGATGACCAGGAGATTCCCTCTGGCTAGTCAATGTGGTTATGTAGGATCAAAGTTTATGAAAAGCCCTTATTTAGAGATTAGTTTATAAATTCCATAAAAATGGGAGGTGTATGTCATTGGAAACTCCACATTTTCTCAAAGCACTCTTCCCTTCCTAGAAAAAATCAAGAAAGAAAATTAAGAGGCATGTGGTGAATACCTCTCTAAGCCACCCAAGGCCAACTTCTAGGTTTGAAAACATGAGGCAATCTCGGAGAGAAAACAAAGTAACAAAATATCCTTGTGACGTCCTTGAGGTGCCCGTGCAAGCTTGTGGTTGAAAACCTCTCGTACGTGGGAGTCTCATTTTCCTTCAAAAAAAGATAAAAGAAACAAAAAGAAAAAGAGAAAAATGATACCTATACCCACTACTTTTTTATGTTTTGCATGTTGTCGACTGCGCAGGAGTTTTTAGATCCAGAAATACAATTTCTTCTCTTCTCTCTCCTCCTACCACACATACTCCATGGAAAAATCCAAAATGTAGCCATCTCACCTCATTTCACCTTTCAAGTAGGCATAAAACATTTTTACTCTTGACTCGTAATTGCATACAAAAGTCTCTAGCAATGCTACTAGTGATTCCTATAGTAGCTCACAGGAGACCTCTGTAAATGCTACAGAAAACCCTTTAAACAAGCTACAGTAAACATATTTAGCAAGGAAATGAGCTTTCTAAAAGTTTCTAAACTTCAAAAAGAGAATGATAATTTATTTTTTGTCTATACCTACCATCACTAGTCCACTACTCTACTCTCTATGCACAAGTATTCACTTTAAACTACAGCGATGAGTCAACTACCTAGTTCATATATACTTCACATGCAACTCTCTCCCTTTTCACCTCTCCATCACTCTCTACTCATTCCATTTCACTCCATCCTTAACCTCTATAAACTACTTCTTCATTCTCCAAACAACTCGAGCTCCCAAGTAGATAGTAGAGAAGAATGCTATATTGAAAAGTTTCTGGGAGCAGTCCTTCAGACACGACAACAAGGCCAAAATATGAGGATAAGACGATGAAGATGGCTTCTGCAAAGGACTCACCAGTGGACTCTAGGAAAATGATCACACCAGCGAAGGAACTTTATGAAATCCATGTTGCAGACTCGCGGTAAAAAGAAAATATCAAATAAAAGAAGGTTAAGCATCTCACTCATAAAATAAAAATAAAAATAAGAACACAACAAGAGAAAGATATCCATGGTCGTCGCCAAACTCTAGATCCTCGAACAAGATCCTTTCCGTAACCTCATCACAGAATAGGTAGGCTTCGAGCATGGCCTCTTCACTTATTGTAATTCACTCATATTGATCAAAAGCATCTAAATGCTCAAGACTTAGAGACTAAAAAGTAAAAAGGTGGTGAGTTAACTGAGCCACCCTCGTACGCTTAGCAGTGGATGAAAAGTTGCACATGCCACCCTGCAGCTAGTTAATCATTCAAGGAAAAGTTATTACGAGGACAAGGAGGAGAAATCCGAGGTAGGCAATGATTAACTAGAGTGACCCGTAGGTCCCAAAGAGGAAAATCGTGCCTTGTCCATGGGCGAGCACTGCCACAACACAGATGCCATAGGCCGCTTTTGCTCATTATGCCCAATTTCGCTTTAAAATTTCAAGAATAGTGATAAGAGGGTTTGTAGTTTAGCGAACAAGATAAAGCCACCAATTCTAAGCTTGCATGCACTCATGGATAGTAGGAACTAGTGAAGTGCTATGAAACTCTCAGCACGAAGATCAAATAGTAGGCAAGAAGAGAAAAGTAGAGCCGAATCTTGCAGGTGGCCATCCTCAATACCACTAATAAAAATAAAATACACTACAAGGACATAGGTAAGTGATTTCTCCATAATTGTAATTTATCCAAGGAAATTTATACACAATCAGTCATAAATTGGAAATTATATCATGAACATGAGTGCTTGTTTGAGACCATAACATTCATAGGCACCTCTTCACAAGTAACTCTCAAATAAAGAAACTACATGAGTACCACCTTCCTACTCATGCACATAAAATGAGGAGACTTTAATGGAAGGGAGCCCACCGATATCAGCAACACTTAATACCCACCTCAACAATGGAGATTTTCATGAACCACTAGTGGATAGCGTGCTTCTAGCTTCTCAAGCTTTTCAAGGAGGACATGCTGAGATTTGTAAAGTGGCTCTACAATCACACTCATAACGATAGATGCGCCAGAGCAGCTAGGTTATCACAGCACTTTCTCAACGTCGAACTAACTCGTCAGAATCACAAATTTTCCCCTAGGAGCCAAGTGTGATTGTAGGAACACAGATGCTCATGCACCGTAGCCACAAAATATTCTTTGACAAGCCAAGAGAAGACTTCTCTATCGAAGAGAAGAATGTGAATGAGGAGAGAAATACTTTCCATACTCGGGATAAAAATCACATCATGAAACGGCATTTCCGTGAGGGAAGGCTCGATGTAGCCCATGGATACCATTTTTAGCTTTGTTGAATGAACTTAGATTTCAAGGAGAACTCTAGAACAAATATTGAGAATCCCTTTGCTTTAGTCAATTTAGCATTATTAAATTATGCAAGCATAAACACTTCCACTCAGCAGTGAGTATAATCGTAAGGCGAAAGGTGCACCGTATGTGCTAGAATTCATTTGTTGTTAGAGTGAGGAATTAAGAGTTTTTGGTATTTTTTGTGAATTTATGGATTAGTGTTAAATTCCTATGGATTAAAGTGATGAGCTTTAGATAGAAATTTATCATCTATGTTCGACGTTAACTCTATGGTCACTTTTTAACCCAAATTGAGTTCCACATTTGCGAGATGACTCTTTCAAAAGAGATGATTAAAATTAATTATTAATGAGTTTTTTTATATTTTGGAAATTTTTTATGCTTGAAACAAACAAAGCTGAAATAATTCTAAATTACATAAACATGAAATATGATACGCACTCTAGCTTTATGAAAACATGAACATTGAGAGAGCTAACTACAGACTTAAATTTCGAAATACTAGGAAACAAAATTTTTATCTACCGCAAATTATAATCCGGAATGTAAATGAAAAGGAACGAACTAAACTATATAAAATATGGAACAATGGAACTCAATATATTAATTCAATAAATAAACATAATCAAAAGCATCAAGTATTTAAACCGAACTTAAAAATACAGCATAAATTGCAGCATTTAACAAATCTAAACTAGTAAATATCAATGGTAATGAGATGAATTAAAAATTGAAAGAAAAATTACATGGCCTGACTTTGGCAGAGGCCTCTACAACGCACTAGGGTTCTTAACACTATCAATGCATCAAATGCACAAAAGAGGAAACTCTCTAAATTAACATAAAATATATTCAAACAAAATGTTTCGTGAAATAAAAATGGTGCGCTCGAAATACTGCCAAAGTTTTCATGTGGTTTTACAGAGTGTGTTCAGACACATGCGAGATCTAAGCCTATAGATTCTTCATTAAAATCCTCTCAAAATTTAAAAATCATATAAACAAAATATCACTTATGTATCAATTTTCTAATAGGAAAGCAAATTTCATACAAGTTTGTAACATTTCTCAGGATCTCCGTTCATGAGCAAAGCTCGCAACTCGTTGACTACTATATTTGAATGTGTAAATGTGTGATCTCTCGTAAAATTGTTTTGGATTAAAGGAGTAGGAGATCCAAGTGAGGGATTCATACCTGTCTACCATATACTTTTTCAAATGGTGCACTGTGTAATCTCACATTTGAAGGAAGGTAGTTGCGATCCAGAGAATAGCTGCGAGTAATTGTGTCAATTCTATACGAAAGCACATTTAACAAAACAATAGTAGGAATATTAACAAGTATGTCTACACACACAGAAACACAAACATTTTACCTTTTCAAAATCATGTGATTGCATCCTTATTAGGGTTGATAGTGACAGGAGCACAGCATATGGACATAGACGTGGGCGCAGAATAAATAAACAATTTCTGGGACCCTACATTCCTCCATACTAAAGATTTTGTATGTCCCTCATACAACCACAAAATTTTTATCATCTCCGTCAATATTCACCGCACATCCTCACATACTGTGCAAGTACATCCAATATTATATTTTTCTACCTTTCTTTCCTATTACTTTCCATCCTTGGCTTCTTCATGAGGATTTTGTACTTTGGGTTAATGATTTTTCTTCATGGCCATGCGTATCCTTTCAATTTCTTTGTTATTTTATACCATAGACCCAAATGTAGAAGGGTAGCATACCTAGAAATTTTAACTTCATTCTCACCCTGAAAGCTTTGATTTTCACTTTTACACACTTTCGTTAATGTCTCTCTAGGTTCTAAAGATTTCATTTTCTAAGGATGCTCGAGAACTAGAGGTTCTCGTGGTTCATTAAACTAGTCTTTCTCTCACTTAGATTTGGAACCCATCTCTCGGGTTGCTTTCTGCTTTTTCAATGATTCTAGGTAATCATGAAAGTATCCTATTGGTACTCATATTACGATACCTAGGCTTTCAGTACTAGACTCCGTAGGAGGTGAAATGTAGAAGTATGGTGATGCTCCTAGAGAATTTTCCTATATTTCTATCCTGCCTCCAAATCAATGTGTTCTACTTATCTCGAGTGGTACTTCCTTCACTATTTTTAGCCTCGCATTTCTTCTTAATCCTATGACAGGGTATTTGGGGTTTTAGGCTTCTCTTTCTAAGGCGTGAATATTTATTTTGTTGCGTAGATTTCTTGCTTCTAATATCGTTTGTATTTATTTTCGTAAAATTTGCTCACAATTGGCATGTCATCCTTCCGGAGAACCTCGTTGTTGTTGTGGCTCTCGTTCTATCACGAAGCCGCGAATCTTCCTTTTTATTATGAGTTTCTTTCTACTACTTGGTTATTCATTTTTTTCCTCTTCAAAGTGATTCTCACTCAGAAAGGATTCTCAGTGTATCCCCTACAGTTTGACATGGAATTCAACAATTATTTTAACCAAATTTTAGCAGATGCATTGTGTTTTCTAGACAACCGAATTGTCTTGAAAATTCTTCCGACATCTTTTTAAGACTATTCAATAGGACACGGAAGGTTTCGTTTCATGTTCATCAAAAATTCATCAACAATATTATATGATAGAAAAGTACACACATTTGAATCGACCTTCACAAGTAACAAATTTTTGGATGACGAAAGAGAAAGTTCTCCACTTGCTTAGAATGTAGAGCTGGGGATGCCTTTCCTAAAAACAAGACTTTCCATGCTTGGTTTCCTCAAGAACCCTCCAACTCATCTCCTTTTGATTCTCTATTCTCTGTAATAATTTTTCTCCTATATGAGGTAACCGTAGCTTCTACAATTAGAGACTTCCGTCACCAAGAAATTGATGTCTCTTATTTCCACTTCTGGTGCCATCAAAACCTTTACAAATGACTTCTTTATGAAAAGCATCAATTTTTTCCATTCTGCATTTCATTTTTTCTTTCTGTAGGTTAAATTATCCACATTGTGCTTTATGGTAATAATTTCCATCCATTTTGCTTTCAGTAATAATTCTTGAGCCATTGTGCTTTCCGTAATAATTTCTTGTGCCTGTGCTTTTATGTAATACTCTTCGCCTATGGACACCTCTTCCGATAATTTCTCCATATTGGCTCTATTCGGACAAACACACCCATGGTTGGAAGATGTGTTTGTCTCCCAGGATTGTTTTGTTTGGAGCGTGTAGTGAACTCGGTAGGTTTCTTTCAGTAGAACATGTACATATATATGATGGAAAATGAGAGAAGGTAGCATGAGATGAAGGTATAAGTGAGTGAATTATCCGTTAGACTACATGTTAACGATACTGAGTGCGGAAATTAAATCAATGAATCAGAATTTGAATCATATTATGATGATGAAACGAGTGTGTGCGAATTATGAGACATTTGTCATGACACTAATCACCTTTCACAATAATGAGATTTTGATTTTTTCGGGTAATGTTATGTCCATATGATCCTATATATGTAATATATTTGACCCCTATTGTTAAACTAAAGTATTACATACCTTTGATTTATTTTCTTTCTAAAACTTTGTTGTCATCTTGCAAGTGCTTTATTCCATAAGGAGTCAGTTCACTTTTCCTTTATTTGACCATCAAATGTTCCTCCTCAATCGTCACAGAACTCGCTAAAGGCTACAAAATTCAGTCAAAGGTATAACATCAACAAATTTGTAGCTACTTTATTCTTTCACAAGAAATGGATGCTTAGAAGAATGGGAAATTTTGAGAAAACGTAAAATAAAATTAAGGTGCCAAAATAATTTTTGGCTTTTACCTTGAATTTTCCGTATAAAGCATGCCAAAATCGTTGAGCTATGTTTATGCAAAATTTACCATATTATTCATTCATTTTTTTTATTTTTTATTCTATTTTTCTTATACATATGAAAGATGAAAATAAAATTGTCATGTTGAGAAGAATAATTTTTCTCAACCAACTTTAAAGCAGTAGTTAGATGGGAAAATCTTTATTTCTTTCTTGTGCCTTTTGATAGATCTTAAGTTGGTGTCCATACGACACACGAGGAATTTTTCTCTTCATCAATAGTCTTTATTTCTTTGTCGCTCCATTTTTCAAAATTTCCTTCAGATTCCATCAAGGTCCAAGCCGTTATGAGTTTCGGAACATTCTCCTTGAAATTCTCGAATTTTCGTGAGCTCGAGTAGTAGTGCCCGCCCGGACGAAATTTATTTTCTTCTTTGATGTTTATCATGAAATACATTCTCTCGTTGTTGAACCAAGCTACTCTCTAGTATAACACATTTTTGTATCTTATAAAGCTCATTGAGTTGTCCAATCCTTTTCTTTGTGCCTCGAAAATCCAAGTCCCAATTTGATTCTTTGTATAGGTCTCCGGATCTAGAACTCTATTGGAAATAAGACTTTCTTTCCACAAATGTCTCAGGGCGTGCGGTCCCGTATTGCTTCTTCAAGTAGTTCTCCAGAGGGCCCACAAAGCCTGGTCGTAAAGCTACCCAATCTTCGTCTGCAAGTGTACAATATTGGTGAGAATGGCTTAAATCACCTGTAGATCCAACATGCCAATTTTCTCGATGGTATGGAGTGGAATTTCGGTGTTTGATTTTATATTTCTTTCTGACCATCTTCTCGTACTACTCGAATGTGAACTATGTTCGATTTTCCAAATTTCTTTGGAAACCAAAACGAGTGAAGATATCCTAAAAATGTAATGAAACTATAGACATCACTGTATAGAGTAAAGTGATTTAGCTTCTATCCATTTAGTAATATAATCAATACATACCGTAATATACCTCTTTTGTTTAGAAGGTGAATTAAGTGGACCAATAAAATCCAAAGGCCTATTTCTCAAAGGGTTCAATGAGTACCGAGGTTGCAAAGTGAATTTCACTTGAAAGAATAGGTTTCCCATCCTTTGGCAAACTCTCTACATCTCTTAACATATTCTTTGGGCATCCTTGAATAGGGAAGGAAGGCTAGCACATCCTAAGAGAAGGATTTTCGAGACAGTGCTTCTTTTATCAGTAAAATGGCCTCGCATGGTTCATCATGGAAAGCATGCATCTATGGTATCTCATCTTCTCGACGATCTTCTTCCGATGATGAGATCCGGTCATGTTTTGTATAATTATTCATTGATTCATGAGTAAGAAGCACTTCTTTGTGTATTATTTTTCTTTCGTCAGAAATAAATGAGATGGAAATTCTTCCTCGTAGTCAAATGATTAGCAACATTCAGCATACCAAGGTGCTTTTAACCGACACCGCCATAGTAATATATTTCTTTCTAGAAAAATATCCTCTACATCCATATCATTATTATCATTTTCAATCCTAGATAAAAATTTAGCAATTGTATTTTATTTTCCTAGTCGATCCAGAATGGTGATGTTAAAATCTTGCAATAGTAATAGCTACATGGTTATTTTACCATTAGTGGTTGTTTTTCCTATTAAATATCTTGGTCACGTGCATCGACCGTTTGAATGGAAAGCCTCATATCCGAGTGATGTAATGAAACTCAACTTATTAACGTGGCATGCACTACTTACTAAAAAAATATTTTTCACTTACGTATAATTCTTAGCACCGTACTGAGTTAAATTTTTAACCCATAGTATATGGCATATGAGAGGTATTTCATCCTAAAGACGGCTAAGGATGAATCCAAGCATTAGTAGATATGTAGAAAGGAAATTTCAATTCATTCGTTCGGAAACATGTGCTCAAGAGAATTTCTTTTTCGTAGTTTCAAATGCATTTTGACAATTAGATTCCTCAAATGAATTCACAATATTTCAGTAAGTAACTTTGAAGAGGATGCTGTTTTTGTGAATTTTTTCTACAAATATTCTCATAATACCCGCAGACGAAGAAAATCCTAACATCTTGATGACAATTTGGCATCATTTACACTTTGGAAATAACACCTTAGACAAGAGTCTCACCTCATATCCATTTCCTAAAATATGGTGACCCAATCAATTCCGCATTAAACATTATAAAGATGTCATGACCTGATGAGATGTTTCTTCTTAACATCTTGAACAGAACTTTTTTACAATTTTCTAGTGCTTATTCAAAATAATTACCACAAACTCGTGAAATAATCAGACACACTTCCACATGGCCATGAATAAGACTTAGTGATAGGTACCTCAGAACTTTTCGAATGTTGTCTGAGCATCAGCACAACCTCAAAACGGGAGTACTTGGGTAAGAATAAGTTCCACAAGATAGGTAAATGTGGTCTGTCTTGATCTTCATGTGCTACCCGAATTTCTTTATTATACCCACTAAAACCCATTCCGTAAATGAAAATAAATTTTCCTTGCCAATGTGTCTCAAGACTGAGATGTATGAAAGGAAGTGGAAAGGTGGTCCTTTCAATGTTGCTCTATTCAATTTCTCACAATCGATGGCACATAACATCCATTTTCCATTTTTCTTAGGAGCAATTACTAGTGAAACCCATCGACCGTCCGAAATTGCAGACAAATTTCACATTCAATAGTTTATGTAAAGTCCTCTCAACAATTTCTTTTAAGTTTGGGTTCATTCTTCTTTGAGTTGCTCCGAACTTAGTCTAGCATTTTCTTCAACATAGATACAAGCATACAATTTTTTGGGATTAATTTTTTCATATATATATACTCCCATGCATTAAGCAAAAGAGTGTTTTTGCAAAGGTATTTACCAAACTTGATCTTCTAATTTCTTCCGTATTTTCATTAATATTCAATTTTTTTTCCTCGAAAGACTTTCGGCTGAAGAATTCCTCCAATTTTTCCATACCATCGCAAGAGAATTTTTCGTATGAGCGAAATAGCGCACCGATATCACATTATCTGAATTTTTTACTATTGTCATGATACAAGGAGGCTCATTATTTTCTCGTTGAATCTAAAATTTGGTCCTCCCTCACTTGTTTTTCGCATAGTAAAATGGGTTTTATGGTACCGTTATCATCATCTATCCATTCTTCATTTTCTATATCTATTTTTGTTTTTGAAAGCGGCATGTATACTGTAAATTTCTTTGAGGAACTGCCTATCCTATAGATATAGATCTTGATGATCGTTACAAATCGATGAAAGCACTGCACTGTAGCTACATTTCGTGGTTCTTTCCTAAAATTACTGTGTCCTCGAATTATTCTTCGGGTGTTAAGACCAAGGAAATCGATAAGATATTCCCAAGAATCTAAGAATATATATAAAACATCTTTCCAACACACCATCACAGCTTTAATTACTCTGACTCTTCCCTGCTAATTTTAACAATGTTAAAGTGTATTAAAGGTTAGGAAATTTTTTAGTTGATCCATAATTTGTTTGCTCATTATGTTTATGGCTGCTCCCAAATCCATTCGTTGTTGTGTTTGGTATTTCAATTCCATCGATGTGACGTAATATTCCTAATTTCATAACAAATTGGAGTATTCTATTTTGTTTATTTTGCCACCCAGAAGCTAGTAACAACAAAAAGTGAGTAAAGAGGGTCGAAACTCACCTAACATGACAAGACATCCACTCAGTAGCACGAACGCCAGGGACTGAGTGGATTCACAAGTTGACCCACACACCTCACATGAAGGAGGGGGCCCAAAATACACTCTAGAAGTTTCTCCAAGATTCTACGCAAACAAGGATGAGAAATGTGGATAAGGATGACATGGAGGAGAGAGAGAGCGCTACATTGCTTTTGGAGGGAAACCTACACTCATAAAAGATGTGAGGAGCTTCCTCATTTGGGTAACAAGCTTGGATTCTGCTTGATTGCTGATTATTGACGAGACATTTGTTCTCTCTCTCGCATCGCCGCGTCGTAGCCCGTCCGTCGCACCGGTTTAGTGCATGCGTGTTCTACGCGGAGATCTCACCCTTAGCCTCGCGGACTTTCCAGTGCCCTGCCTGTGCAAGGCGTGAGCCACTCACATGACAACAGCTATTGCCGTGACACTGGCTCACTATGTCGTAGGGTGCTGTCGTGGTGACTTGCACGACAGCCCTACTTCTCTTCGTCGCAGGGAGAGTCTTTTCTTCCTTTTTGGAGGACCAGTAGCTGAGGACTATCTGAGCTCGTTTTCTGCATCTTGCATCGTGCCAATATATTATTCATGGTACAATCGTGCCTTTCCTTTCCCGCATCTTACGTTATTGCTCAAGGAGCAGCGCTTCGCGGTTTTTTGCACCATTTTTGAAGCTAGATCTGCTGAGGGTGATCCTTGGAATGGCCAACCAATCCAAGTATATTTTTGATCTCGATACCGAAGTTTGCTTCAGAAATTCTGAATCATTCTTCACATCCCATGCCCAGAAGACCCAGCACCGCTCCGTCCCATCTACATGTATCGCTGAAGCCACCGAAAGTAGCATACAAGAGCCCTTGCGGCATTTTTGCTCTAACATTATAGATCTCATGTTTTTGCGTATTTACCAGTTTCAGATCTGTGAAGAGCTAATAATATAAGCTTCAGCGCTGATAGAGACGCTGAATTATTTCTCGGATCAATCTTTGTCTTGCGGCTACCTCTATTTTCGAGGGGTTTTTCTACATAAACCGCTGTTTTTGAACTCTTGCCGGACGCCTCCATGCCGTGTTCCCAAACACATTATCTGATCATCCATACTGTTATACATCTTATTCCTTCTGCAGAAAAACTTCCGCGCTTTTGCTTCAGAGAAATTCTCAGTACACCTGAAAGTCTTGGGAAATCGTGTTTTTCTTTCGACTAGTCGTGAAGGAGTGAAACTCACGTTTAACAGTAGAAAAACACCTTTTTTTTGAGATGAAATTCGACATGGAAGTCCTCTTTCGACCTATTATAACATATTCCAGCACACTGACCCGTCATTTTACGTGTATATTTCCTTATTTTCACCTCATTTTAGGGCCAACTCTCTACTTTTCCACACCTTTTCGCCTCTAGAAAGATGACGAAAGGTTGTTTCTGCTATTTATTTTGCTTTCGAACATTTTGCGGAGATATTATATGACATCTAAAGCCCTCGTACCCTAAGAACACGTTTTTAGGCAAGATGATCTCACGGAAAATTCTGGATAAGGATGAGGATGTGGAGGAGAGGGAGAGTGTCATAGCATAGGCGTTTTCTGAGGGAATCCCACACTATAAAATATGGATGGAGCCTCCTCATTTGGTCATGCTGGATTCTTGGATTATTTATTATTGAGTGAGACATTTGTCTTTCGTACTTTTTCACTGCTATTTAGCCTGCCTGTCACGCACTATATTTAGTGCACGAGTGCTCTCCGCGGAGATTCTCACCCTCAGCTCCTTGGGACTTTCGTAGTGCTCGCTGTGCAAGGTTATTTCTCGTACCATCCTCTCGTGAGGAAGCTAGTACAGCGTAACAATGTAATACATCAGACAGTAGGGTGTTGTCGTGGTGACTTTCGACTGTACACCACTTCCTTCACGTAGTCAGTAGGGGAGAGTCTCTCTTCCTTTTCGAGGACTGCATTGAGGATCTTTTGGAGCTCATTTTTAGATTCGCACCTAGCCACATATTCTTCTACGTAGGGCATCACCGCAGCTTCTTTCCTTGCAGCTTCAAGTTATTGCCGATGAGCGAGCGTCATTTGCGATGTGGCATCATTTCGTTGGATTCGTTGGAGGGTGATCCCTGAGCTGGCCAACCAATCCAAGTATATTTCTGATCTCGATACTGAATTTTGATTCGTAATTGAATCATTCTTCGTATCCATTTATAAGACCCGTATCCTGCTTCCGGCATTTTCATGTATTGCCGAAATCAAGGAAAGAACAGAGCCCTTTTGGGCATTTTGTCTCGCTTATAGATCTATGTTTTCATGTATTTACTGCGTTCTTAGATCTGTAATATAATAATGTGTTTCTCCAGCCTCTAGAGAAAACAAGTATTTCTGGATCAATCTTTGTCTTGCGTACTCTATTTTGAGGGGTTTTTCATATAAACTGTTGTTTAACATTGTTGAATTCTTTGCGCGGTGTTCTCAAACCCATTCTCTGACCAAGACATATTAACACATATCTTATTTTTCCTGAAATGCAGCTATTGTTTAGTAAAATTTTGCATACCAAAGTCTTAGAATTGTGGTTTTTCTTGACTAGCTGTATGAGGAACTGCTTAACATAGAATGCCTTTTTTTGAGATTAACCGACATGGAATTTCTCTTGACTTATTCTAACATATTTCAGAACCTTGACCCGTCATTTATGTATATTTCCTTATTCACCTGGCTTTAGGCCAAACTTCACTTTTCCTAATTTTGCTCCTTAAAAGTCAGTATTGTTGCTTCCCGTCATATTTATTTTTGTTACATATTTTAAGAGATATGAGGATAGATGAAGTGCTCATACCGAAGAATGCGTTTTTCAGCAAGGACCGCTGAAAATTTTCTCTCGGGATAGTACAGCGGGTACTGAAGCATAATTGCCCACCGTGGAGCTAATTATCTATGTAGTTACACAGGATCTTCACAAAAGCATGGCTATGTACTGATATTATTTTAGAATGTAGTTCCGTGGGAAGACCTCATAAAGCATTTTTCTTCAAATATTGCCTCCGCCAACCCAGTAGAGGAGTGAGCCGAGTACAAGGTAGCTCGTATTTGGCAGCCAGAATATCGGGAGATCACCTTCCCATGCATGAGGAATCCAATAGTCTCGTGAGTCTAAGCCTAAGAAGACCCTGAACGGAAATAGAGTTTATTTTTCAGATCCAAAGATGCATCACATGAGGAGGTTTAAGAGTTTATTTTTTTTTCGTATCCGTAAGACAACCACTATTGAGGAGGCGACACAATAGTAAGAGAAGTACCATGCGTTCAATTTCATTTTGGTAAGAAGAGATTACATCACCTCTTAGGCTTGTACCGTCGTTGCATTTGGCGGGAGGAGCATGGCGTACTGTCAGCTGACAGCCCAACGTTTTTGAGGATGGGACTCTTGCAATGGCAAGAAGTCTTAATGCATATCGATGTAGCCGGTCGAATCGTTACCGTGCAACATGGTGTTGGCGAAGAAGGAATCACATACTCATTCTCATGATCCATTGTTGGATTTTACATCACATTGGAGATTGGGTTTGAAGATTTGAAGGATAATAGACATCTTGGAGGAGAAACCTTTTCTCCTTCAAGATGATACTTTCTAATGAGCTTCTCAAAATTTTCAAAGAGGAACTTCACTTGGGATCCAAGACCTCATTGGTTTTGGAAGACTATGGGATGGTGAGGGTCTCAAGGAGAATCCTACCAGAGATGCACTTTGTTGCTCAGGATGTAACAAAATGACTTTCTTCCTTCTCACAGACAACATAGAAGATGGAGGACATTCAGAGATGGATAACATCTCTCATGCTTGTGTTGACATCTTTTGAGCCACATGTCATGATGAGGTTTTTGCCTACCACCTATTTGATTTTACATGGTCTCATTGATCCCTGAGAAGTTTATATTTCAAAATCCCATGAAGTGCAAAATCAATAATTTTATTTTTGGAGGATGGTAGCCTTCATGGGAGGAGTACCAGGATGAGAGAATAAGAAGGAGGCATCTGGCAAGTGATTAAGTGATGGGGGATGAGTGAGCAAGGAGCCAGAGGCTACTGGTGACACCACAGACATTTATGGTGGAGGTGGTTTGTTGTGCCTTGGTTGCTCTTGGAAATAGTTTGGCCACTGGCTTGGCACATACTCTTCCTAAGAGTAGGAGGACAAAGAGAGAATATGGCTGGATACTTGCACTGCTGACAGGACAGGATGGTTGTGTTGACAAGTATTTCCATATCATCTATTATGTCTTTCATCATATGAGTTGTAAGGATGGAAGCATGATGTTGTTAAAATGTCTTGCTGCTTTGCTTTGGGAGACAGGCAGATTTGCTCAGCACTTTGCATGATGTTGGAGGAGGAGATGGCAATTATCTTCCTTGGTCTTTGATGATGATTGGGAAGCACTTCCATCTTGGGAGGTATTCCACATTTAAGGTAGCATTATTAGAGTGAGCCTTGACAAGGACATGTCAAGAACAGCTTAGCTGACATGAGCTTACTTGTATGAGCTCACACACAGCGCCCTTGAGCAGAACTTATGGATGAAGTGGCATCAGCAGTAGTTATGGTGATCAATAACCTGGTAGGGTCCTGATCACTTCACAATTTTTTGCACCAGAGTGATAATGATGAGAGAGAGATATCTATGGTATATTTTTCTTGACTTGGATTTCCAAGCACTGTGAGTGATTATCTTTTTTGCTTGCGCACATGGTTTGTGATTCTTTGCATACGCGAAACACTATGGGAGGACTCATGTATGGACCCATGTATGCACCTGCATTTTAGCCTATGGTGAGGAGGTTTTTTACATATCTATTGATTTGCAACACCTACCATTCCTAGCAGCATTGTTTGTTATGAGGGGCAAGCTTGTCATATTCCTCTTCATGAGTTTTATTAACACCCATGATGGATGCACCTCATCTCTTTTGTGGCTTTGGGAAAATGTTTTATCACCTCATGTATGTTCCATTGTAAGTACCATATCATGTATCATAAGAAGACATGCATGGGTAATATAAACATTTTGCCTTGTACTGCATTGCCAAGAATTTGTAAACTCATGTTGTACTTGTTGTGTGTTTCCGTTGGTTACCTCTTTTCATCAGCATGTAACTTTCAGTTGCTTCTTCATTTTGTTGTTGATCTTTGTTTCCATTTGCTTATATAGACTGATTTGTAAGTGAGGTTTGATTATGAGGGAGACACATGAGTTGGATGTGTTTTGAGTGGGAAGAATTTCGTATTCTTCCGTACTCATATGTCTTAATGGGAGCATGGGAGGAGTGTGTCACCACCACTAATACACATGTGTTTCTTTGAGGTGGGCCATGAGATTGATATTCATCCATTGCATAGCCATGTAAAAGTTTGGTTCCATGTTGTTGTCATATATTTAGCCATTTACTATCCATTAGTAGATGTGATGAATTCTGTATATTGGTTTGCCAGTAATTTTCCGGGCTATGATGAGACTATAATATCTTTGTGAGAGATTGTTTGCATTATGTATTCTCATGTAACACCTTCAGCAAACATCCTATTAGGATGATCCATGATGCATGTCCTATTCTTTCATGGATGAACTGTTTTGGGGCCAGTGCCTGTTTCTTCATTGTTGAGGAACTTTTCTTGGAGGATTGTTCTTCACTTTGCCATTGGAGGGAAATTATTTTGCAGCCCAAGATCACATACACTCTACACTTGTCATGAGTGGAGAGAAGGACACAATGTGTGCTTGCATGCTTGCCAAGATAAGATTTTCAACTCAATTTTGGCTATCGTAGCTGAGGTAAGGAGATTTTTAGGGGCGCCTTGTCGGGAGGTGGCCTGGTTTGTTTGGATGATTACTTTAAGATGGAGGATCCATATGAGAGAGATGTTCTCACCTATGCCTTGAGGAGAGAGGGGGATGAGATGGCATACAACAAGGACACCATACCTGCGATGTATATAGCACAACGCAGCCACAGGCCCTACCGCGGCCATAGCCGCAGGCAGGCGCCTTATGCCATGTGACCGATATTATTGGCCATGGTGGCGGGCGGGATCCGGGATACTGTTGATTGAAGCAGGAGAGACCAGTTTGGGATCCTAGTACGAGACCCTCTACCGTACGATGGCATGGTGAGATTCAGTGGCTCATCCGGGACCTGGCATATTTTGGCAAAGACGGAGACATCCGCTAGGAGGATTTCTGAGCCAGGAAGCGAGGCAAGCAATATTTTTTCCGAAATCTAATATTCTAATTTCATATACAAATTGAATATTCTGCTTTTGTTACCCACACCATAGCGTAAATAAATAAAAGTGAGTAAGAGGGTCTAAACTTCACTTAAAATGAAATAAGACATCCACCTAGTAGCACAACGTTGTGACGATGGGAATGAAGGGGGGACCCAACACCATGAAGGAGGGGCCCATGTACACTCCTCCTAGAAGTTTCTCCAAGATTCGCTAGATAAGGATGAGAAGGCCTGTGGATAATAAGATGGAGAGAGAGAGGCCATATATTTTGGAGAAACATATATTTATAAAAGATGATATTCTCAGCCAGTGCCTGACTCCCCGATTTGTTGATTATTGAGTGAGTATATCTATCTTTTCTTTGTATCATCACTAAGCATTTTTGTCTACCACCCATGAGTGCACCTAGTGTCTTTCTGCATGGACCCCACCTTTAGCCCTCAAGACTTTTATGCCCCAAAATAGTTTCAGCATCATCCTGGTGATGAATAAGCACACGTCGCAAATACCTAACACCGTGTTAGAGAGAGTGTTATTGCAGACTTGCCACCTACCTTTCTTGTTGTAGGAGAGCCTTTCTTCCTTTTGGAGGATCAGATTGTATATCTCCGTGTTTGCCCCCAGACTTGAAGAACAAATGTTATATTTTCATGGTATATCACAGCTTTTCCATCTCATATTGCCAAGGACATGCTTTTGTTTTGAATGTTTTGGGGTTAGATTCTCATGAGGTGACCTTGAATGAAAACTAACCAAGGAGAACATGGATCTGAGACTGTTTGTTTTGTAGCCTCGAACTGGCCTCGTATCCTGATTCCAGATTCACTCATAGCTTCATATCGCCAACTCATATAGCTATTTTTGGGCATTTTGTCCATTATAGATTCATGTCATGTACTTGACAGTCGTATATTTATTAAATATAACTTTCCACCTTCCGTAGGTCAAGCATTTTGGATCAATCTTTATTTGGTGTAATTTACTTTCGAGGGGTTTTTTTATATAACCGTTGTTTAACTTTATCAGACGTTTATGTTAGTGTTCCTAAATCCCATTATTCAGAATTAATTATACATCTTACCTTCTGAAAACAAATGTTTTTGCTTCAGAAATTTTCAAGACCAAAGTCTTAAAATTGTATTTTCTTGACTAATGTATATGAGGAATCGTTTAACAGAACGATTTTTTTATCAACCTGATGGAAGTCCCTCTTGACTTATTCTAACATATTCCATAACCTTTTTGACTGTCATTTTACCATATTTCTTATTCTACCTATTTTAGCCAGATCCTTTTACTTTTCTCTACCTTTTTGCTCCTTGGTGCAATATTGTGGTTTCTACCGTTATTTATTTTGGTTTCTAAATATTTTCAGAGATATGATGATAGTTGTAGTTTTGGTACCTGAATAATGCTTTGGCATGATCCGCTGAAAACCCTTTCCAGATATTACATGTGAATTTTCACAGTGGTTTCTGTTCTATATATTTCTACTTTGTTTCCTTCCCCGTCATGATGTTCACAATTTTCCCAACTAATTGAATTCCTTTTAAGTCTTTTCTTTTTCTTTGAGTACTTAATTCCTTAACTGTTTTTGAAAAAATTTGTATTTATTTTATATCTTGCAATAAAGGAATTTTTATATAGATATTTTTCAATTCATCCATCATATCATAATCAGGCAATGTTATTTGTTTTTCTACTCCTTTATCAATTTTCAACCTTTCAGGAAAAGGTGGTCTTGTAATAGATATTGAAGGTTGTTCTATAATAGGAGTATCATTAGAAATTATGGGAATATTTTATGTTTGATCACTTGCTTTTTGAGGAAGAGAAATTTCTTCTTCTTCAGGTTTATTGCTATTTTTTTGAGAATTTTTCTTTATTTTATGAATAAAAATAGGGGTTTTATTCTTTTCTAATACTCTACCAGATTTTAATTGAACATTATTTAGATATAGTGGATTTATTATATAAGTTTGAGAATTATGTCTGTTGATGTTGTAAACAGGTTTATTAGTTGGAAATGAAAATACATATCTTGAAAAACAATGGGAAGTCATTAAAAATAAGAAAACAGTGCCAAACTCTAAGATCTTCAGTGCCTCAGCTTTCCACCAACCCTCTCAATCTATCAATCCTCCCATTCGCCCACACCTGGAACCATCCTTGCCTTCTCTTCATATCCCGAACCCTCCTCCTAATCCTTCCTCGGCTCCCAATCTTCATTTTACCTCCCCTATCCCTTTATCCTCCCTTGCCTCCTCTGAAGAGGATTTTCCTCATCCATCCATCCCCTACCCCCACCCTAGCTCCCTTCTTCATCCATCCCCTTCCAATTCATGTCCCCCATCTTCTTCATCTGAGACCTCATCAGCTCAGATTGTCACCTGGAATGCAAAAAAAGAGCAGGGGACTACTTTGGAAATCCTTAACAGAACATGCCCAAGAATAAAACCTTCCAAACATCACCATGATGAAGCAGCAGAGAAGGAAATTGCTCTAGTTACTCATCACTTAATATATTCCTACATCGGAGGACCTATAATCAAATAAGCCAATCAACATGAATCGGGAGGGAAGACAGGGTCTAAAATTGCACTCTTGAAATAATGAAAATTCTCAATTGGAACTGCAAGGGACTAGGGCACCCGTCCAAAAACTCTGCCCTAAAAGACCTTCTCAGCCAAGAAAAGCCGGACATAGTCCTTCTTCAAGAAACAAAACAAGGAGAGACTGAAATGAGAAATATCATAAATAAAATTAGGAACTACACGGGAACTTTGGTAAAATATAGAGGTGCCTCGGAAGGCATATCAACAATATGGAATCAAAACATTTAGAAGCAGACTGCAATTGGCAAGACTCGTGATTGGATCAAAGTCACTCTTCAGAACTAGCAAGAGAGTATCAAGATTACTGTTTACAACATTTATGGGCCAAATTACTACAGAGACAAAGAAGTTTTTTGGAACGTTATGAAAGCTGATATAGGTAGTGAGGACAATCCTAATGTCACCATTGGAGGGGATCTAAATCTGATCTTGCACGCCAATGAAAAAAGAAGAGGCAGTTTCAACCCAGACCCTGCAAGAGAGAAGTTGGAATCCATTATGCTTGATCATGATCTGGTGGATATCATCCCCAAAAATAAAAAATTTACTTGGAATAATCGTAGAATTGGGGCTAGAAATATTATGGAGAGGCTTGACTGCTTTCTTGTTGATATGTCCATCATCTCTCACTTTTATGTTGCCTCCTCTTCCATCCTGACTTGTTCTTCCTCTGATCATTATCATGTCTCCCTTAAACTACGAGATCAATCTTCCTTTGGGCCCCTCCCCTTTTGATATAACTCTCTCTGGTGTGAATTTCCTGAAGCTTGACAGATCATGATCAACTCCTGGTTACAACATGTTGAGGGCTCCCCTATTCATATTTGGGAATTTGAATTGAAATTGTTGCGCATAGCACTCAAAGAATGGGTCAGACTCCACTACAATGAACTAGAAAAATTAAAAAATGGCATTAAGAGAATGCTTGAAATAGTTCAAACTCACATTGACATTGACGGAATAAACAAAGAAAAGAAGGACCATGAAAAAGAGCTCTATTGTAATTCGTATAAAGCTAGCATGAATGAAGAGGAAAAATGGAGGCTTAAATCTATAAATCTCTGGTTGCAGGCCAGGGACAAAATACCTCTTTTTTCCATAAACAAGACATAGTTATAACATCAAGGAATAACATCACCGAAATCACAGATGATGAAGGACAAAAGAACACAGATCAAGAAACTATTAAAATAGCAGCTTTCAACCAAGAATGCAAAGTTAGAGGATTACAGTGATTTTTTGACTTATACCCCCAAGCTAATTACGAAGGAAATCAATGCATCTCTCACCAAGGAAATTCAGGAGGCTAAAATTCTTAACGCAAATCTGTAACCTCCATCTTGACAAATCTTCAGGCCCGGACGGTTTCTCTATAAGTTTCTACTAGAACTTTTGGTACAAAATGAAAAAAGAGCTCATCAAAATAATCCTCTAGGTACAAAGAAAAAATAAGGTTGGGGTATTCACTAACTCAACTTTCCTTGCCCTCATCCCCAAAGAAAACTGCCCCTCTTCCTTTTCCATATTCAGGCCTATCTCCCTTTGCAATTCTTAATACAAAATCATAACCAAAATCGCCTCAAAATCCACCTCCAGAATCTCATCTCTAAAAATCAAGGAGGATTAATCTCCCAAAGATAAATAACTGTTTCCATCCTTTTGGTCCAAGAAGCCATCCACTCTAGCATGATGAGATTTGATAAATGTTTTATCCCGAAACTAGACCTGGCTAATGCATTTGATAGATTAAAACACTCCTTCCTTCTCTTTGTCCTTCAGAAAATGGAATTTGAAGCAGACTTTATATCTCTCATCCAAATTTCCATATCCAGTCCTTGGATATCCCCCTTATTCAATGGAAGACCTTAGAACTTCTTCCAATCTTCACGAGGCCATAGGCAAGGTTTTCCCCTCTCTCCCTTCCTCTTCATTCTTATGGCAGAATCTTTCAGCATGGATTTGAATCACAAACGCAGAGAAGGGCTAATCACTGGCATCAAATTTAATGATGGAGTCAAGAATATGAATCACTCTTAGTTTGCTGATGATGCCCTCTTGATGGGTGGGGCCTCCAACATCATTTCCAAAAATTTTAAATTGCTTTTAGAAAAATTCATACATTACTCTGGAAGACAGATAAAATATCACAAAAGCTACATTTATGGGTGGAACGCAACTATCAACACTATCCACAGCATTGCACAATTTTTTGGGGTTCCCTACAAATCGAACTGGACCCACTTCAACTATCTTGGCATTCCTGTCAGTGCTGGATAGTTGAAGATTGGGATCTGGAATCTCATCATCGACAAAATGAAAAAGAAAGCTCAGAAATGGGGATCCTCTTGGCTCAACATGGCTAGGTGCATCACCCTCTTAAAATTTGTTCTATATTCCTTTCCTTTATACCACTTTTCCCTTCTTCAGGCTCCCATCATCATCCAACACAAAATATAAGCTATCTTAAGTCACTTATTATGGAAAGGAGGGAAAAATGAGAAAAATAAATTCAATTTGGTTAAATTGAGACAGGTAACAAAAAATCATTCAAATGGAGGATTGGAAATTGGTGCCTCATAATGGGACAACAAACTTGGTGGAAGCAAGTGTTGGAGTCAAAATATCTCTCCAGGCCAAGGAAAAATGTCTTATAACATACCATTCCTCACAAACCATGCACTAAAACATGGGCTCTCTGCAAAAAATCTATAGCTTTCATCATCAATAATATCTCCAAAGTCCCTCATGGAGGACATAATGTAAATATCTGGGAAGATAAAATTATGGGGAAACCCCCTATCTCAAAAAACCCCAGTACTCTTCGCATTCAAAAGTATCTTAGAAGCCAGGGGATCAATACATTGGACCAAGTTTCCAGCTGGAAGGGGAATACCAACTTATTGAAGGGCTAGAATATCCCACTTATGCATCCTCCCCTTGAGAATGACCAAAAAATTATGAAAGAAATGCTCCATGGTGCTACCCCTCTGAACAAAGGCTGTCAAGACAGCTTCAGATGGGATCCGTCTAGTTCCTCTGATACAATCAAAGATGGGTATGAGTCCCTTCTCAAAGATCATTATCCCACTCCACCCTAGGCCATCTGGAAACAAATTTAGAAATCTGAAGAGATTCCCAAAGTAAAAAACTTCACTTGGATCTTGCTCAAAGGAAAGATCCTTACCTATGAAAAATTTTAAAAAAGAGGTGCCAGCGATGCTTCTAGATATCCCCACTTCCTTAAGGCTGAAGAGACAACATTCCATTTTTTTGTTGGATGCCTCTTTGCCTCACAGTGTTGGCTTTCTCTAAATTAATTTTCCTAGATTGATCCTGGCGCTATCATCTCAATATCAGATTTGATCATAAAATGGAAAAGAAGCTACCCCTGGGGAAAAAAAAGCAAGTTGGTAACCAAAAGAGTTTGAGATACTCTTTCCTATGTTTTTCTATGGAACATCTGGCTAGTAAGGAACAAGTCTATTTTTCAAGAGAAGAGACCCTACACAAGAAAAGTCCAGAGCAAGACATGGAGTCTCATAATTGAGACAATCCTTTCCAAAAACAACAGGCATCTAAACTTTAGAAATCTACAAGTTGAAGAAAAAAAAAAATCTTGGTAAAGCTCTTGACAATCCTCTGAATTTTAGCAAAAACCCAGGCAATCGACTTCCACATAATGAGCAATGGAATATTAGACTCAAAGAGAAAGAGTTCATTGAGTGGCTTGACGGGATAAAAAGGTTGGCACTATTCTTTGATGGTGCATCAAAATAAAACCCAGTTATTGCAGGGGCGTGAAGATATATAACCAATGAACAAGGTTTCTTCGTGGCTACATCTGAATGGAGTCTTGGTTGTTTGTCTAACAACAAAGCTAAAGCCTATGCATTGTTGAAAGGTCTCAAGATTCTTAATACTCTCAAAATGGAAAATGTCATGCTATTCGGGGACTTTGTAATCATCATAAGCATGATGGTGAAATCTATGCAAACCCCCAATATAGCTCTCAGCAGGCTAATTGATAGATGTTGCACCCTATGTAAGGAAAATGAAGACATCTCATTTTTCCATATTCTCAGAAAAAACAACAAGAAATCTGACACTTTGGTGAATAATGCTTGCAAGAGACCTATCGGTCAACTCTTTCTTCAAGAAGCCACATCCTTTTCTTCTATTCCATGATTTACCCTCCTTACATTATCTTTCCCTACCCGATTCTCTCCCTTTTCTCTATTCTTCCACGGTAGGTCTGCCTCTAACTAACCTTCCTCTACGCTCTTCCTGTGAACCTAGTCCCTTATGACCCTTGCCCTGCATTTCCTCCTTTCGTCGATTGTGACTTTACCACCATGCCTCGCCGATGGTCCCATCATGATCTCTTCATTGGCTAATTTGCATTCCGCTCATTTCTTCTCTTTCCCTTTCCCTTTAAGGCTCTTCGCCCCTCTTCGCCAATTACATTTTTTCGATCAAGCTCTGCCTCTGGCCCCACCACCTTGTCTCCTGTCACAAATCGCATTTCGCTTCGCTTTCTATTTTCTTTTAAGACATGCATCTCCTATCGCCAATTGTGGTTCTACAATTTCGCATATCTTATATCGCTCTCTTTTCCTCTTTCACTTTTCTCACTTCGCGCTTCTTCCCCTTTAGCTCACCACACTTCAATACTTTCTCCTTTTCACTCTTCTATTTCCACTGTTCTTTCCCTTTGGTTTTTGTTCTCCCCCCATTTTTCCCTTCTTTCTCTAAATTTCATCTATCCCTTTTCTTCTTCTGCGTTGTCCCTTCAGTACTACATTTTCTTAATCTTTGTTGCCACCTCCGTCGTCTTTAGCAATTCACTTTCTGTAGTAGTTTTTTTGAATTGCTCCTTCAATCAAGCGGTCTTGAGAAATGAAAAATGACATCACTGTGTCGACCTCCAACTCGAGAAGGAGCATATCAGAGGACAACTGAAGCTTATGGAACAAAATCATCAAGTGGACATTTCTTCCCTCTGACACTAGGCGCAATCTTTTAAGGAGCAGTTGAACAACTCCTCTAACAGTTGTGCCAACATGAAAGATTCAATGCAGATTCTAAAATATATGCCTTACAAGATATTAGCATCAAACACTAGATCAAACAATGTTTCCATGGCCTATCTGGGAGAAAATCAAGACAACACTGATTAATCCACATTCCTCCACCTTTCTCTTTAGATTATTTATTTTAAATTTTCTTTAATGCTCTCTCAGTTTGTCAGAATATATCAGGATTTTGTCATACAGTTTAGTAGTAACAGTAGTCACAAAGAAGGCTCAGTATTTTTCCACTTAACCCCTCCATGGTACTCTTCCCCAAAATTTGAATGTATCAGGGAATTATTTCCCATCTTTTTTGAATACTAAATAGCAACCGATTCTATTAAAAAAAAAATTGATTTTGATTTTGAAGATTTTTTCCATGGTCTTCTCACAATAGATCAAAGAGGGTCTACCTAATTTGGCATTCCTTCTTCACTATATACAATCCTAAGACCTCGTATATAGGGTTATTCTTTAGTATCATGATTTTATGTACATATTACACAAGTTTCTATGGTTTTTAATTCTAAATGACATTCTCCTAGATAATGTTTCTTTCTACACCTAGGAAAAAAGATAGATAATGCAACATTTTTAGCTTTTTGCTTGTTTTGTATTT
The DNA here is from genome assembly GCA_034641835.2 of Pinus albicaulis. Taxonomy (NCBI): domain Eukaryota; kingdom Viridiplantae; phylum Streptophyta; class Pinopsida; order Pinales; family Pinaceae; genus Pinus; species Pinus albicaulis. Next base: position 238,317,785 of record CM076583.1, on the reverse strand, counting down.
TAAGGGTGTCAATTTTCTCACTAAGACTCCCTAAAATATTTTTTTTCAAATTACCTAATTCTGCCCTACTAACTTTCCCAGTCACATATTTATTTATTCTTGATAAGATTGGATCTCTTAGAATTTTCCCGGTTCATGATTTATCCCTTGAAATATGTACACATAATTCACAAATTTCTCTAAATGGTAATTGAGAAATGTCTCCTTTCCCCATTACATTGAGGATATCAATCCACTCATCTCTGATGGATTTGAGTAGGAGATATTTCAAAGTTTATTCATCCAAATTATCCATTTTTGTCTTCTTAATGTTATAAACAAATATTTGGACAAGATCTTCAAGATTTTCATCATCCTTTTGTGCCATCTTAAAAAATTCATCTTTCATGCTATGAGGCATACAATAATACTTATATTTCTCTAATAATGTATCTTTCATTTATGCCCATGTTCCTATAGAATTCATCCCTAAACTCATAAACCATTTTAATGTTGAATCCTTTAAGGTAACAAGGAACAATTTTAATTTTTGAGCATCATGTAGATAATCATATCTGTAATATTCCAAATCTGGAACAACTAGCAAGGCATGACTAGAAAATGCATTTTCCAGTAATGGCTGTTACAGGAATTGAAACCAAGACCCGGATCCCTTATAATAATCTGTTTGAGTGCTAAATCCAAGAGGAGGCTCCAAATAAATCCTTCTAGGTGGGTTAAACAGATCTCCCAGACCCAGTTGTCTTCATAAAATGCCCGATGAAGAGACTGCAATGTATACAAGAACACACAATGGAGTAGCAGCGCTATTTTAATGAGCCAACACACATGAAGATATGAATATCCTTTCCTTTGGTATTATAGCAGATAATTTATACAATACTCAGAGGAACAATCACTCTAACTAGGCAATGAAAGCCTCAATGATACATGTACATGACAATAGAGATACACTGCTATGCAGGAATGTCACAAGGCTAAAATAACGCAGTTCATTGGAGAGACTGTAACATACAAAATGAAAATGTAATGATATCACAATATCAGGCTCAAGAAATATGGGGGAGCAAGCTCTCAACCCCTGAAAACACTAATACAACAATAATACACAATCCTTGGAACAATTGGCTACAATATACATGAAAATGGAAAATCTGCAGAAATGCTGAAGTTGTTGGGTAGCAGCTGCAACTCAATACTATAAATACATGGAGATGGCTGAATATGATGCTCAATATGAAATAAACCTCCTCCAATGGATCTATGAAGTACAAGGCTAATCCCGGAATTGAAGATCTCTTTCTCCAAGATGATGGTGCAACCCCTCACTGCACATATGCACTAAAATAACGCAGTACGGAGAATGAACTATGCTGTCTATGATGGGATATGCTTGGCCTTGATGCCAAGATATGCAATCAGCTCTAAAACCTTCCTTACTAACCTTTCTGAGGAATATAGACTCCCTCTTCTAAAATATGAGACAAGGAATGGTGTTGTGGAACCCCTCCATTGCAACACCTAGCAACACTACGTTATACTTTAGCAAAAATAATGCGGTGTCTGAAGAAGTGGCTTAGGCCTTGAGCCAAGATGTGGATAAAATGAAGAGAAATCCTTCAAGAGGCCTCTCAAGAAGGAGAGGAAATCCTAAACATGAATCCCTCGTGCTAAATAGCACTGCAACTCAGTTGAACAGCCGAAGACTGCAAATAGTCTAATCAGACAAATTATCAAATGCTCAAAGATGTCTCACTATGGCTACCTCCTCCTCCTTTTATGCAAGTGAATGTATCTTTTCCCTATACCCCACAAATTAGGGTTTCTTCCACAAATAATATTCCTCCCTCTCAAACTGCGTTATCTTCTCATGCAAGCTACACCTCTTAGGCAGCGCTGTTGACTTGGTCAAACTTGACCTTGTCCTCATGAAATTCCCCCTTTTCACACTGGAAGGTGAAAAATTAAGCTGCTCAATTGATCCTTTTCACACTATGAAGGATATTATTCCTACTCATAGGCCTTTTACCCATTTTATTCACCTCCTATATGAAATAAGAAAAAATTAATATTCCAATTTGCTTCTTGCAAATTTTGGAATATTACAGTCCTCCCCTCTCAAAGATTGCTTTTCCTTAAGAAAGTGCAAGGACAGACTGAGTTCTCTTCTCCTCTCTGTGTAGCATCCATGTATGATGATCTCCTACAAGGAAAGTGATGATATCTCATCAATCAAGCCTCACATTTCCCCTCCTCAGCATGTAAGTTATCTATCAATCCATCATCATGTAAAGGTGAAATACACAAGAGGATAGAAAAGTGATGTCTAGAGGTCCCTTTGAAGAATGGGATCTGAAATATAATGGCAACTATCTTCCCCATATGGATCCATCATCTCCGAACTATGAGCCATGCAAAATGAGTCACCTTCCAACTAGGCAACTCCTGGAAACTGTCCTCCACCTTTGACTCCGGTAAAGTAGGTGGGTTGAAATTCTACATATGGTAGACAATGTAGCCTACCCCACGTTTTCCATCTCTCCACTTATGATAAGTGTAGAGTGTTGGCTGATCCTAGGCTACAATAAGATTGCCCTCAAGTGGCAAGATGAGGACTAGATCTCCAAAGATCTCTCTCCCAACGCTGCAAATCATGTTGGCCCAAATATCCCCATATATGATGATTGGAATTCATCATCATATGGCATCATCTCCATCATATGGCTCACCTCATAAAGTGACAAATTTGTTGTTAAGGTAACCATATCATATCCCATGCTCCCCTTAGAACATGTAGTGCAAAGAGTGTGAGGAATTTCTCCCTCAAAGGACACATTCTCCCAATGTGTCTCTCTCCCAAGTATGCTCCTCATAAATACAGAAACAATAGAGCCATAGGGAGAAAAAAATGAGAATCATGATTTCTTCCATGTGCAATAAGTGAGAAGGACAATGGTCCATCAAGTGTAGCGAACACAGTTTGACCCTCAACTACAATAGATACTGATAAAATGTGTGGCTTCTTAACCACTTGCTCGCTACTCCAATCTCCTCATAAGTATGGAGGAAGTAAATAATGAAAGGTGTACAATGAGAATATCCTCCATAATACCTATCTTCCCCAAGTCCTCTTAGGGAATGGCCATCAATCATGCTCATGGCCTCATCCAAACCATGTGGTCTAGAAAAAAGAATGCTCCTCCTTGGAGCATCATCCTGCACATGTATGGTTAAGGGATGCATATATACATTATACAAATAATCATGTAAACAACGATGAATACCCTTACCATAACTCCTGCTCATACAAAGGGAGTGGATCATAAATGATTCCCCTATCATCCTCAAAGAGAAAAGAGGTGGTTGTGTTAACTCCTCCATCTCTATATGATCTATGCATCTACTCATATGTTGATATATATCCTCCTCAAAACCCTTCCAAAAGTACCCCTCCATGATGGTGTGGTATTCTCTCATAGAACAAGTAGGGTTGAAAAGGAAATCCTCATAAGCTTCTCGTAGAAACTTCTCCTTGAGCTTAGAAGCTTCAAGTAAGTAGATCCTACCATGATAGAAGATGACCCCGTCTCTGACTGAATATGCCTCCTCATGCAACTGGCCATCCAATATCATACAAGTAAAAAGATCCTTGGAGTACTCCACCAACAACTGGGAGTTCCAATATGGATCTATACTCCATAGTGACAGCGCTGATGATCTCTCATGAAGAGCACCTATCATATGGTCACCATTTTCTTTGACATCTCCCATGCAAAAGATGCAATTTGGGAGGTTGTTTCCCTTCCCCTGCTTCTTCTGCCACAACGCAGAATCTAAAATGTGAGTGGGTAAAAGTGATGTTGAGAGAATTCCTCTCTCCTCCTTGAGTCTTCCCCAAACTCTCAGCGTTGTACCTAGCTCTCCCAAGGTTTCCACCCTCCTAGAATCAATGAGTGGTGCCCCAACATGCGAAGCATCCATCCTCCTCTACTAGTCCAGTGGTCTCCCCGACAACATGTCTCCATGCAATGAGACATCCTCAACAAGAGATGACTGAATATATGAATGGATAAAACTCTCCATGCTTCCACTATGCAATCCTATCACCTTATTAGGTTCATCAACCTCCATAAATGGATAGGGATGTGTACTCCTCATCTCATGATGTTGGGTCTTCTCCCTACCTCCTCCTTATGTCTCCATGGTTTCACACCTCCTCAACAATGGAAAATGTAGAACATGAGTTGTGCCTTGATCTCCACACATGAGATCCTGGGGACTTTCTTGCAAAGATGCAAGCATCCCTCTGCTTGGAGCAAGAGCTCCTCCTTCCTCTGCATGAGGTGCTAGATCAACTCCATATCTAACAGTGTTGTTGCCCTCAATCTCTGCAGCATGAATGGGAAATTCTCCAATGATTGGATCCCTTTTTGAAAAAGAGATCCCCATGCTCCTCTGCTCAAAGGTGTTAGATGAAAACCTTTCTTCCGGCAAATTATGGTGCAAGTTTTCAGCCTCCTGATGTAGTATTGCATTATCATGCAAGGGTTTTGTTTGATTTTTCTCATTTATATCTACCATGTATGTCTCATGAATCCTTATATCAAATATTTTCACTAATGCCTTAGTGAAACTTGTATAAGATGCAGTGTTTACATTTCTCAAATAAAAGGATTCAAAAATCCACTAGGAAAAAGCCTTACCTCTCAAATGCAGTGCTGCAACTCTAATGGCTTCATATCCAAGAATGTGGTGCTGCTGCAAGAAGGTCTCTAAATCCTCCGCCCAAGATTTGGTTGAACATACAAGTGAACCTTCAAAGGTAGATAGATGAAATCCATCCTGCTGCTCTCTTCCTTTCACCTTCATCTTGCAAAACTTCGAAAAACTGAGATTATCTCGGAATTTCTGAGTTTGAGACTCATACTCTTTCAAGAAATCACTAAGGTTTTCCCTCCTAGCAACCTCTTCTTCTCTTTCCATCACTCTTCCAGCAATCCTGGGCATGTGACTACACTGTGTATTAGGGTGTGCAGCTGCTTGCTCACACTCCTCATATGTCAATCTAGAGTTTGCTTTAGATTCAAACCCTCCTGGAGATTCTTCATACATCTCCCTCATTATCTTCTTGAAGTATTCATGAATATTATGTACAGATTTAGGAAGAAGTTGTGTAATCTTATCCCCTTTCTTTTCTCCTCCAGAAGATGGAGTCTTTTTCCTGCTTATTTCTTTATCTCCTTGATGAGAATAGGAAGTGCAGGGTTCTTCCTCTTCTTTCTGCTTATCCTCCTTGGGGAGGTTCTTCATGGATCTAAAATATGATGAGATAAAACCCATCCTATTCAATCTTTTGATCTTCTTGGGATTATACTCACAGGTTGAGCCAAGACTATGCTCTGATACCACTGTAATATTCCAAATCTAGAACAGCTAGCAAGGCATGACTAGAAAACACATTTTCCAGTAATGGCTGCTACAAGAATTGTAACCAAGACCTAGATCCCTTTGAAAAATGTGTCTAAGTGCTAAATCCAAGAGGAGGCTCTAAAGAAATCCTTCTAGGTGGGTTAAACAGATCTCCCCCACCTAGTTGTCTTCAGAAAATGCCCGATGAAGGGACTGCAACATATACAAGAACACACAATGGAGTAGCAGCATTATTTTAATGAGCCAGCACACATGAAGATATGAATAGCCTTTCCTTTGGTATTATAGCAGAGAATGTATACAATAATCAGAGGAACAAACACTCCAACTAAGCAATGAAAGCCTCAATGATACATGTACATGGCAATAGAGATACAACGGCAGATAGATAGTCACAAGGCTAAAATAACGCGATTCATTCATGATACTACAACATAAAAAATAAAAATATAATGATATGAAAATAGCAGGCTCAAGAAATATGGGGGAGCAAGCTCTCAACCCCTTAAAACACTAATACAACAATAATACACAATCCTTGGAAGGATTGGCTACAATATACATGAAAATGGAAAATCTGTAGAAATTCCAGAGTTACTGGGCAGCAGCTACAACTAAATACTAGAAATACATGGAGATGGCTGAAGATGATGCTCAATCTGAAATAAACCTCCCCAAATCGATCTATCAAGTACAAGGCTAATCCCGACACAGAAGATCTCTTCCTCCAAGATGATGGTGCAACCCCTCACTGCACATATGCACTAAAATAACGCAGTATGGAGAATGGATTGCGTTGTCTATGATGGGAGATGCTTGGCCTTGATGCAAAGATATGCAATCAGCTCTGAAACCTTCCTTACTAACCTTTCATAGGAATATAGACTCCCTCCTCTGAAAGATGAGACAAGGAATGGTGTTGTGGAACCCCTCCACTGCAACACCCAGCAACATTACATTATACTTCAGCAGAAATAACGCAGTGACTGAAGAAGTGGCTTTGGCCTTGAGCCAAGATGTGGATAAAATGAAGAGAAATCATTCAAGAGGCCTCTCAATAAGGAGGGTAAATCCTAAAAAGGAATCCCTCGTGCTAAACAGCACTGCAACTCAGCTAAATAGCCGGAGACTGCAGATAGTCTAATCAGACAAATGATCAAATGCTCAAAGATCTCTCACTATGGCTACCTCTTCCTCCTTTTGTGCAAGTGAATGCCTCTTTGCCCTGGACCCCACACATTAGGGTTTCTTCCAAAAATAATATTCCTCCCTCTCAAACTGCATTGTCTTCTCATGCAAGCTACACCTCTTAGGCAGCATTGTTGACTTGGTCAAACTTGACCTTGTCCTCATGTAATTGCCCCTTTTCACCTTTGGAAAGGTGAAAAATTAAGCTACTCCATTGATCCTTTTCACACTATGAAGGATCTTATTCCTACTCATGGGCCTTTTACCCATTTTATTCACCTCCTAAATGAAATAAGAAAAAATTAATATCCAATTTGCTGCTTGCAAATTTTGGAATATTACATACATGATGGGGGTATTTTATAAAGTGGGGTCGGGGCTTAAATAATAAGCGGAGGTGCTTATAATAAAGAGGAGGGCAAGGTTATATGAGAGTGTTCATGAAGTGCAGGAGGGTTAAAAACTTTAAAGCGGGGTTTGGTTTATTAAAACATAGGTTTTAATATAAAAAGGAGGTGGGGTAATAGATATAAAGGGGTGTCGGGTCCTTTTAATTTAAACAAAGTTTTTATTAAAAGACATGGGTCCCGAATAGTATAATTTTTAAATTTAAAACAATGTAAAAAAGAATTTTTACATTGTTTTAATGGAATAAGGGAAAGTGATGAAGGTGAAGGGGTTTAGTGAGGAAAATCGAGAGTTAGGTAGGGAAAAAGGGTGAGAAGAGGGTTTTTAGGGTCAAAACATGGAATTTTAGTAGTATGAGGGTATCTTGAAAAAGGCCAAAAGAGAGACATTGGATAGGTAAAATAAAGATAATGAAGGCAGTGAGATTTCTAAGAATAGATGATAGTCAAGGAATGTTATTTTTAGCAGATTGTAGAAAATCCATAGTCACCTAGTGATATTTTAGAATATAGGAGGATAACGAAGATGGATCATCCTCCCATCTACTATTTTGGATTCGTTGATAGAGCCTCTCGATGATCACAAAATTTAGCTTCCACCGCCTGGGCCATATACTCTCCTGACCGATCATCGTACCTCGCTAACGGAGTGTGTATCAGGTCAGCCACAAACAATCAAGCAGAATTTGATGCAGTCATCAGACTATTAAGTGATTCCTCCATCCAAGGAATCAACCATTTACATGTCTTTCTTGATTTCTAGTTAGTGGTATCACAGTTAAACCAAGCCTTTCAAATACGAGATTCACACCTATTTAGGAAGTACTTTCATGCACGATGGTTAGTTTGCCACTTTTATCACATTACATTTACACATATACCAAGAGATCAAAATCATGTAGCCGATATCATAGCTAACCATATCCTAGACTAGAATGCATCTCGTATAAACCATCATCCATAAAAAAAAAATTTCATCATAAGCATAACAACCATCATAAATACATAACATCCATCATACACATATAAAAACATATAAAAATAACCATAGACACATCATAAGGGCGCAGAAAATACATCTCGCATATATACATCAAAAAATATGCATCCCAGTGTACAAAAACAAGTCACTGACTATCACGTCAGAAAAAAAAATATACATACCATCAACGTAGGTAAGCATCCTCATAATGGGTGCTTTCTCTGATCATGCAATGTCTTTAGGGCTGAGCCCCGCCCGGTGGGTCCTCCAGACCCACGCGAGCACCTAGTGCTCGTATAGGAGTAGCAACTACAACAACAAGTGCTGCTCGGCGCAAAGTCGGGCGATGCGCCCTCTCCCAGGACATCACTGTCTCCAAACATATTCCAGTGAGGTCATCGAATCCCCTGGTCGGTAAACCTTGAGTCAACCTCTCTAACTGACTCCATGAATCTGTGAAGTAAAAAACAAGAGCATCTATCGCCTCTACCTGAGCCTCAACAACCCCCATTCGACCCTCAACATCAGCTGCTCAGGCCTCTACTACTAACACTCGAATATTAGCAACAAACAAAAAATCCTCAACCAAGACCACCCATGCCTCGGCTGCCTTAGCATGTGCCAGGAGGGTAGCATCCCCACCTAGCAGCTGTTTGCTACCCTCCCATGAAGGACCTCCAGCACCGACCTTCCCCCTAATCTGGGTCTGACCTGCCCCAAGCGGATCCCTCCTCTTAGGCTGATGGCCTACCAAGCGAGCAATAGGACACCTTGCCAACCCCACATCTGAAAATGAAACCAAAAAACAATATCAGTGTCACCATCAAAGACATGTAGATATATATACAAAAATAGAAATCTTAAAATGCATAAAACATAAAAGATCATACTTATCGATCCCCATGCATAGCCAGGAGGGAGACCCATGTTCGGATCCGCCCAAAAGTTCATCCATGAATACAAAAACTTGAGGAATAAATCTGGGTTTGACTCGAACCACACCTTGACTGTCGCATCTCCGTAGCAAGCCACCTCTCCCCCACCACCACGGGGCATCACAAGTGCCCATCGGCGCATCCAAGGATCCCTCAGAGGACCTAGGGGCACTGCCACAAAGGGTCCATAACATCACAACATGCTCATACATGATCTTGCCAAATAATTCTCACATATGAAAAATTCTTCACAAAACCCCTCTGTGCTTTGGCAAGTTGAGTGACCATACCCTAATAAATGTAGTGGGCCAAATTAAAAAAGTGACCGACTAGAATTAATGCAACACGAAATATATGTAGACTTGACACTTGATGGGTTGATGTTGACCCGGATAGGTGAACGATCATTGCTAAAGCAACTCACTCAGCCAAATCGGTGATAGATCTCCATTAGGGGAATTTTGAGGTCTAAAATGGGCCTCCTAAGGAAAATGTACAATCAAAATTCACTTTATGAGAACCAATCACATTTTAGGGGATGACATCATCCCTAATGGTTGGTGGCATTGCTTGAGTTAAAGGTACTTACTTGTCACATTCTCAATGGTGGATAAAAACTCATGGTTAACCATGGTGGTGCTCTAAGTACTTTTAAAGTCAAAGTAAAGTACTCATAATAAATGTCATTTCACACTTTTTGAATAAAAATATATTATTGTCATTTCATATTTCTTGAAAGAAACAATGTATATCCCTACACATTTATTATATTATATTATATTATATTATTTTTATATAGTATATTAATTACATGTTATTATACAATTTAAATAATATAAATTTTAATTAATAACATCTAATATAATTAAGAATTTATAAATTTATATTTATATTTTATTTTAAGTTATTTAAGTACAAAGGACAAATGCATTAGTTGTTCAATGATAATGACTTTTTCTTGAAAATATCATTCTTATTTATAGTCACATCAATACAATTTTTTTATTAATTTTATTTTGGTACAACTTTTGAATTGAATTTAACTATGGTTACATGGATTGTGGTACAAAAAGTGAATTGAAAATTCATAAATATTATTTTATTGGTTTAGCTATTATTTTATTATTTCCTTAGGAGGCCCATTTTAGACCTCAAAATTCCCCTAGTGCACTCAGATGCAATTTTGTGTAATGGGGTTAGGACCGCAGTGCGCTGCCTCCTCAGCCCAGTAATGAATGTTCACTCCCCCAAGAGGGAGTGGCTATGGGAGTGCCTCCCCCTGAAAAAAAGAGAACCGTCACAAAGTAGATATTGGTCTTGGACTGGATCACAACATATCTTTGGCACAAGACCATAACACGTCGCCACATGTTCCAGCATCGGACCAGGTAGCGTAAGAACCCATCCTAAGATCTCAATATGTTGCTCTCTGGGAACTTGAGAAAACCATATCGAGCCAGTGTCTGTCGAGCATGTGGGTTTTGGGCCACCTTCGTGTGGAATCAGTCCAGTCCCTCTCTCTCCACAACATCTTATCACTAAGTCAAACACCAAAAAGTTAGTTTTTAAACAAAAAACCATCAAAATTGTTTAAATATTGACTTTCTCGCGCCTGTTAACCCTCTATGACCACTAGCCGTGTGCCTGTACCAAACACAGGCACGCAGCGCAATGCGCTAAAACTTAACTACCCACATGGTCTTCGCGCAAAGAGAAACCTTTGCGCGGGGACCGTGTGCACCATCTTCAATTGCCTACGCGGTCCAACCCAAAAATGGACATAAAATCCATACAAGATCACACTTGTACAAACCCCCTAGATACATAAATGACAAAAATTAATCGCAGGACATTTTAGCTCCTACCTGACACTGACTGCGCGAATCTTGGGTACTCTCGCTGACTACAACAGCAAGAAAATCTTGGGAAGCTAGCTCTGCTCTGACCTCAGACCCTCAGAAAGCACAAATTATTTGAAAATGGGTCATGTTGTCCTATATATTTCCTTTTTTACCATTTTCAAAAGCCCATAACTAAAGCTCCAAGTACCCAATCACAAAACCACGAGAGACATTGTGATGAACACTTCATCATGTTCAATTTGGACCCCATAAATCTAAGTTTCAGATAAAGTCATTTTCGGGCCCAACACCCAACCCCTCCATACTACAGTTTAGTTATGCCCTCTCTTATCATTTTTAATTCAATTTATTTAAAAATACTTGTATGGAAAATATGCTTTCACTTGTGGTATTGGCTAGAGATGTCGCAGGCACGCCAAATCAATATACATTCCACGCAGAAAAAACACAAGAGCAGTTATCATTCTATCCCCAGCATGATAGGCTTCCCAAAAACCTTTGCATATCCTGACATCATTTCCTCATAAGAATAAAACCATAGGTTTCATTCACCCTACCATGTTTATCATCACCCTGCCTTTCACATGATAAACACCCTTGTCGGTCGATAGAGCCACACTTATCATGGCATCCATCACTCATATAGATCATACACCAATATCTGGAGCCATGGCCACAAAACTCTGGCCTGAGAACCATTTCATGTTCATACATCCTTGATCAAACATCAATCAGTTTTACTCATCGCATGTCATGACCATATTCCCGGGCCACCACTATTTACAAGCGGATCACCCAAAACAAATCACTGTGTTTCACATTTGGCCTATCACACCCTCATAATCATAGCCTATATGTGACATTTTCATACACCTCACCACTCTCGCATCGAGACCAACCACTGGGGCCCCCACCCTCAGTAAAAAAAAATCCTCACATCATAGTGTAGGATTATTCATGTTTATGGGGCACCCGTCTCCGTGCTTGTACATCCAAATCGCTTTCATATTCTTTTGGAAAATGTACAAAGATATTTTTTGGAGAAGACTCCCACCCATCCATTTACATTTCTTACCTAGAATCAGTCCCTAATCACCCTTGGTCGGATTTGTTCATTCTTTACCACACCCAACCATGACAATCATAGAGAACATACACCCACCCTAGATGTCCTACCGACCCCAAGGATTTCCCCATGAGAAATTTTTATGACTGTTTCCACTCACATTTACAGCTTCGACCTCAGGCGACGTAGCCACCATCATAAGTAATAGCCCCATCTCATCATTATGCCTTGTTAACCTATCACATTACACCCTCCTACATCAAGAAACCCTGGTCCCTTGCATCAATACTTATCTCGTTTAGTTGATGCTTCCTTCTTGTCGAATTCAAACAACCATTTTCCAGGAAGGAGGTAGTACCTTGGATGAGTCCTCACCATGACAGGGACATCCTCGGATGGCACAATGGGAATTAAAATTGTCCATTGATGTCATAGATCCTCTTGACATTCGACATCAACACAAGTTTTCATGTTAAGTATGGTATCGTACTTCATAACCATTTCACTCTATCATAATTCATCGAAGACCCAAATATCAGTAAGAATATTTTTCTACAATGATTACATGGGAAGTCCCCAATAGTCAAAGACCCATGCATCCATTGAGCACTTTCTCCAAAGCACGCCATGCATGTGGGTACCACATTTAGCCTTTTTTTTTCAAAGAAAAAATTCCCCCAAGGGAGTTAGCAACCATCGTCGTCAACCAGAAGCAGGTCACCAACCACAAAATTTGACATGAAAGAAATAGTATCTGTCATATTAGCCTAACTATTCGAACATAATGAGCATGGGATATGCCCGCCTCATAGAAATATTACTTATATTATCTCTTGCAGGTTTCCTATAGAGCACGGTATCTTTTTTACTTAAGAAAATGGGTCTCCCAACTCAATTCCAAAGCAATTTACTCCCTCTCTCTCTCAAAAGGATCACACAAAAAATAAAACATAATGAATTTCGGCTATACAAGTTCTTCCTAGACCTCATACATTAGGGGGTAATTGTTAACACCATACAATCACACAAGCAAAATACATTAAAAATGTCAAGCGAAAGGTACAGTCAAAGATTTTTAGAGAAGAAATACATTAGGAAAGACTAAAAATTTAATTTTTTCTAAGGTTCAGATGGAAATTAATGGACAACGCACCAGAGAAAATTATTTTTTGTGCACATCACGACTATTCTTTCGATAGCCGCATGAAATGTCACCATCCGGGACCACTTGACAGGCTTGGCCAAGATGATTCTCTACCGATTACTATCAAGGGCAACCAAATTCAATCCACCTTGAGGAGTTATGCAACCCACAAAGGAATCTCCTCCCCGCTCTTGGATCACTATCAATCTTGGGCCAAGAGAGGGAAGAGAAGCTCAAAAAATTCCTATATAAACTGACCTTTGGAAGAAGAAAGAGAGACACATTGTTATGAAGAAGAGGGATTGGAAGGAATCATATGTTGGCCATCCAACATCTTAGTCCAAGAGAGAGAGGTTTACCATTTGATCTTGATCAACCATCCCTTGAGAGAGGGAGAAGGTGTTTGCAGGAACTTGAGGGAAGGATCCCCCCTTGTTTTGGCTATTTGAGATCCATAGCTCAAAGGACCTGCTTCAATAGTTTAGCATTGTATCATTTTCACCACCAACACCTAATAAAGGGAGAATTATCTGCTTGTGTTATTATGCTATTTTGTCCATCGAGCGCTTGTATTTTTTTATCTTTTGTTGTGTTATTTGTGTTGTATGATTAGTTTTCTCTCCAAACTTAGTTTACATTATGTTAAATCTGTTCCATTGACAGTAAAAAATCATTTTTCTTTGTGACCTTGTGCAAGTAGAAGCCAACTTGATAAAAAGTGTGTTTGGTACACCCTTGAACCAAATACACTACCACAAGTTGCCTCAACACATATTGTGTTAGTACAATTATCTTAAAACAATATCATTTCTTCATGCAAACTTATAGATACATACTAAAATCATGCAACCAATCAAACATTCAAACAACAGATAAATGACATAATAGACACCAAACACTCAAACACTCAAACACCAAATAGATGGCATAATCTAATATTCAAGCACCAAGTATACGACATAAGCAATCCATACCTTAATGTAACTCAGGGGAGGCTATTTTTCTACACAATCAATATAGATTAGCATGATATAACTTCACACCATATCAATTCAAACATAAATAAGGTCGTGATATCCATAATATTAACTAGCTAATATGTTCACATCATAAGCTCATAATTTTCATTCATGCATAACAATCACATCTGCACAGTCAGTCTAGATTAGTACAACACAATAGCACAAATATGTCGACTCATACTTGAATGTCATAACCCTAACCATCTGCATAGGCCAAGCCAAATTAGCATGCTACATATAACATCAATATATTAATGCAATAACGCTAATCATCAAGTCAACTAACATATAACAACAAAAATTTAATCATATAAACATAATCATCAACAACATTTAACATAGTCATCAAGTTAATATCATGCATGACTAACCAATACATGTGCATATGACTACATTTATCAAGTAGAATTTATCATACATATATCCACAATAATAATAGAATGACTCAAATATAAGTAACCCTAATGATTATAACAACCATTAACCACATACCTGCATGCCAAACATACAAACCTATATGACGATATGCTCTCACCCTAAATTCTAGTGTCACAACTTCACTTTGATGATCGACATCTCCTGCTCTGTATCAACCAACACATCAACATCATAACATACCAACAACATCATGATGACCTAAAATTCCTACAATGACCTCATGCATAACATATGTAAACATGATAATGCACGCATAACATGGTATAGACACTAGCATGCATAACAAATGCATATACAACTCACATGCATTCATGACAAACACATCCCAACAACAACATCATTAACTTCCACATGGCAACACAACAACAAAAATGACCACCACCATGAATACAAAACAAGCACATAGTCCACAACACAAAGAACACATATGCAACTAACATGTATGCATGAAATACACATTCCACCCATCCAGTCCAAGTGTTGAACCATGCTCTGATACAACCCCGTGGTATTAGATATTACCCAAAGGGACCACAACTACACTCTGATACCACTGTGTAACACCCTCCTCTCAAATTTTACCCAAGTTAACTGGTTGGCTAGGCTGAAAATATGACAAGAGGCTACCATGATCTTATTCAACCTCTTAGGTCACCTTAAGGAAGTGGAACCAACAAAACACAACCAAACTGATCATCTACACAACCAATAGAACCTACAGACGCTACCCCACCTTTCTAGGTGACCAACTCCCAAGGGAACTAAACAATTCAATGAATTAGAGCCCAAATCACTCCCTTACCAAGCCCTCCAAGCGATTGAGAGCTTCAGTCGCTCCCATGAGCTTGCATGAGTGAAACTACAACCTTCTTCTGCTAGTGCTATGCCAGTGACTACGCAATTTAAGGCTAAATTTCAGGGCTAGGACCTAGTCACTGCCCAAAACTTCATGGAATTGAAAAAATGGTATAAAACACAAAGACAATGATACCAATGTAGATTATCGAATAGAAACTTGACTGGACCCCTACTAGCCATGACAGGAATTTTGTCAAACATGTCACAAATATGCATTCTACAAGTTTAAACAACAAATATGAACATAGGGATCTCATACTTATATGAGAATCACTAAGAAGCATTGATGTCTTATCAAATTAGTTGCATTATAATATATTAGGTCATATATTCATTGTCCATTCATTTATAAATCAAAAAATTATGAGAGGCATACATCATCACTGCCATAAAACATACCCATAACCAACATATAAACAATATAAATAACAAGGATACAATAACCATGAATGCCACATATGAACTAGTACATTTCGACATAGAATTCCAAGGAAAATAAACTCTTATTAATGAATGAAAAATCCAACCCGGTATAATGCTACCATGTTCCACTAGACCATATATTGGCTAAGCCAAATATATATTCAACCAATCACCCCCATGCCATATTCCAAGAATGAATGTGGGAATCAAACCAAAAGAACTAAATGGGCTTCCCAAGGCTAAACCATGTCACCCTCATCAATAGAAACATGCTTTATTGCAATCCTCACTAGATCACTAGGCCATAAACAAGCATGGATTCCACTATATTTCTCCACCTACACCGTGAGGAATTTTCCTGTCTCCTAGTCTCTAGGATTTACCACAACCCACAGCCTGATCTAGGGATCACTAGACCATAATCTATAAACCGCCCTCTAGGCTTTACTGTATATCCCTCCATTCACCAGTAAGGATTCCTAGGTCTGATCCAAGGAAACCACCTCCAAGCTATATTGTATATCCTGCCATTCACCAGTTGAGGATTCCTAGGCCCACCGAGGCACACAATACCTAGCTTTACTCCAACCCAAAATCCAATTTAAGGGTCACTAGGCCAGTGGTTTTACTGCAATCCACAGTCTAGTTCATGGATCTCTAGGCCATGTGTTCTTTCATTTAGAGATCCACCTCACTCAGTTTTGAATCCATCTGACAATCCATCTCAAATAAAACATGGGAACCCCATTACACCATGGCTATCAGAAATGGCAAGGAAATGCTGAAAATCAATGTCACACCTGGAAAAACCCATGTCAATGACAACAAGAGAACCAAGAACACACATGCATAACCGTCCATGCCAAATCTAGCAATGAAATCATAAATGAAAATCAATACCTGCAAGTAAATCCACTATAATTGCTTGATCATGCTCTTCCTTGCTTGATCGTTGCTTCCTCTTTGCCTTCTTTTCCTTTCTTTCTCCAAAGCTGAAATGCTCCAAGAAAACTCTAAGTGTCCAAGAGTGTGAGAGAGAGAATAGAGAGAGCTCCCAACCTGAACTTACAAAAGTCTAAGCAAAAATATTTCCAACTGATCCTCATAAGCCTTTTTATTAATGAGGCCTCTAATTTATTCAATTTCTCATTAATTTTCCTTCATTTTCCTCCTCACATGCAACCTTTGACCTTTCACCTTAATTTTCTCATAATTTCCATTATTTTCATAAATAAAAGCCAAATAATGCCTCTTTCCTTTCCAAAGCCTTTTCCTTTGCCTTTTCCAATTTCCTCTTAGCCATAATAACTGAACTAAACACCCACTAGGATTATTTCCCCATTATTTAGCTTGGAATACATGTCCCATGACCATGGCCTTTTTTTTTCCTTTATTAACTTTTATACGGAATTTTGAGCAGGGTTGTTACAAATTCTATCACAAAAAGGAATTAGGAGTTCAACTTGGGCATGGAGTGACTCAGATCCATATCTCTAGTATTAAATTCATTCTAGGTTAGTTGGTGAAGTGGTGATTGCTGATGTCATTGCTTGAGGACAAGAATTATTGGGTGGGGAGGACTGTGATGTCCCCAATCCCCTAAGCATGGTGATATCTTTCCACTAGGCTAATATCTTTCCACTAGCCTAACGTGTCTCCTTTAGGCTAGAAAAATGGAAATTATTAATGGGACAAAAGGAGTTTCTTCCCAACTCACTTTGATATTAATATTATAATAAAAGGAGAAAAATATTATTAATAAAAAAGGGGCAAAATCACTAATAATAATAAAAGGATGAAAATTTTATTTGGAGGGGATAAGTGAATTAATCAATAAAATAATAAAATATAAATTTCTAGAAGATCTGGAAAATTATTTTAAAAGGGAGAATGGAGGCCATTTCGAATCATTCTATTTCTAATAATTTTTCATTTTGTTTTGGTTTGAGCTCAAGCGAGTTCCTAAAATAGGGTTTCAGGAAAGATCCTCAGCTAGTTTCGGTGGACAATCTCTCCCTTTGTAGCTAGTACCTTACCAATTTCAGTGGATTCCATACGCCACCCTAGTTGGTCCATTGCAAAAGGTCATTTGTTTTCTTATTGAGTTTGGAATTTCAGATGATCTTTGGGTTAAAATTCTCATAACAGGTTATTCCTCCACTTTGAAAAACCAAATAAAATAGTTTTTCCAGGGTTTGTATAATTTGCAGGTGTCGATCTCTTTATTCCCCAAAAGGCCAAGTTACTCTAGAAATTATATAGATTCTTGGAGGTCAAGTTATTGTATTGCATTTGTTGGGGTTTCCATTGTGATAAAGGTTGAGAACCTTGAATCTTCTTGGCATGATCTCCCTTGTTGGCATGCCATAATATCTTATAATTCTGGATGTTGCCATTATCTGATTGGCATGGAATATTTTATTTTATTTTCTGGGCACTATTGTTATTATTTGTGAGAACAAAATATTTGTATTTTTGAGCATTTTTGTTACGAGGTTAGCATACCGTAGTGCACTTGGTAAGGGGGCCGAGGACCTTGTACCAAAGAGGTAAAATACCATCATTTTATAAGTATGATTGTTGGGTGTGAGAAGGAAACCTTACGCAGGTCGAGAGCACCTGAGATGAGGGTCATACTCCTGGCTGAGTTCATCATTAATATTCTGATAATATATTCCCGAGGGAGGGCTAATATATCATGGGTGATTTTTCTCAAATTTGGTACCATAAATTAGTGTTTTTAGGAGGGTATATTGGAGATCAATCATCATATTATGAAGCTGAGATAATATGTATGTTTCTTGCAAAAATTTGAGGCCAAATTCTCTATACTAAGCATCCTCATTAAAGGGTTAAATTTTTTTGAAGGAGGCTAACATTATGTACCTTCTTTCTGAGTTTATACCAGTCTATACCAGTGGCCCGAGATTGGTCAAAATTTTTCACCAAGTGAACCTCCAGTTTCCTTGATCTTCCTATATTTTAGTAACTCTCTGAATTAAGAAATAAAAATAATGATTGCCTCTTATTTCCTCTTGATGTAGTATTTCCCTTATTGTGCACGTCAAGTGTTTGATGAAATTATTTCACTCTAATTGTTTGTAAAAGTTTGTCAAAGAAACTTTGTTTATGAAGGAAATATTTGCATAATTTACAATTGGCACATCACATATCAACTAACGACATATGATATCTTCAAATCTAATTTCACCATGAAATCAAGGAGCCAAAACATACCACATTTAACCTACTTTCTTAGCTACAAAAAAATTCAAACTATGAATGAACAACTATAACCAGATAATTCCACCAATAAATTTCTTCAACCATTTGAGGTTACATCAAGAGTTGGTGAGGTTTTAACTTTTTACTTTATTCCTAACATCATCTTATTAGAGAAATCATGCCCTTCTACAAATAATATTCTAGCAACAAAATATAATGGCAATCTTTTCAAAATCCTAGTCGTCCATGCAAAAGAAAGAATAAATGGAGAAACATTACATTGAACTTGACCATTAAATTCTTTGGATAATTAGATGCAATTATTTGGAGATTTGGACAAAAGAGTAACCCCTATTGCAGTAACTTAGTTGATTAAAAGTGCTTCTGATATTTATTTTTCCCTTCAAGTCCTATGTGATTTTGACAGAAAAGCACTTGGTAGTATCCAAGGTTCGATACCAAAAGGCTGCTAGAAAAATGATTAAGTGGTTGGGCATGATGTAGTCATGTAAGCCTTACCTAATTTTGACAGAAAAGTACACCCTATTGTGGCAACTTATCCAAATGAAAGTGCACGCATTTAAATATTCACCCTTTAACAACCATCTATTCCGTGAAAATAATTTGCTTTTACTGCCTAATGTTTCATGCTACTTCTAATGTGTCTCGAGTTTAAAAAAAAACACTAAAATACTTTAGATAACCCACTTCAAGATCAAGTGTTCCGATGGTGACTATAGCATTTAGACACAAAAAGGATTAGACAGACATTAGAAATTTGGATTTTGGAAAATCAAAATTTCAGGGCTTCGAATCTATAGGGTCATTGCAAGTGTGAAAACATCATATGTCAATATTCCAAAGACAAACATATTGACTTGATTTTCATTGATATAGCATAACTTTATTTGACCTCCCCTGCCCCTCAAAAATTTGAAAAAATTAAAATTTAAAGGATTAAGGTATGGAAGGGTACACACCATTCTGTCTACGATTTTTTCTAGATTTCCAACAGTGTCCATTTTGGCCCTCTGCATGGATTTGTACGCTTTTGCACATTATACTATGTAGTGACCTTCAGGTTCAAAAGGATGCATTTGGATGTAAGGTGATTCGATCTCGAGGGCCCTGAAATACGAAATTAAAAACACTAGAAACCTTTAATGGTGATCTTTTCGATCTAGATACCCTCTTTTTCTAACGAATTTTGTTTCAAATGGAACTAGAAAAAAATTTGAATGTCTCTTGTAGTCTAGGGAAGGCTTCAAATTCAAAATATGTGAGTCCTCGAAATCTGAAATTGTAGTCAATTCCTAAGAATTCGACGACCCTTCCTCGTGTGATCCCACTCCGAGAATTTATAGGGCTTTTATGCGAGTTGGAGTTGGGCTATTAGGTATACAGTAACATTAATGAAAAAATTACACATTTGGTAGCCTAAGCATGAGTCTAGTTTAAAGGAAGACAATTTATTGTGGAGAGGGGCTTTATTTATTTTTATTTTTTTATATGACTTTTAAATTGGTAGTTCTCTTCCATATCATGTTATATATTTTTTCTAATTTGTAAATTCAAAAATATCGATATAATTTATATAATTTTTAAATTTCGAAAATGGAATGTAAATCAATTTAGATGTTTTAAAATTTTCACACATATTTAGTCTTAAAGAAAATATAACTATATAAGAATGGATAAATCTATGGGCCTGGAGTATGTCCTAAAACTATTTTTTCTTGGCTTAAAGCTTGTTTTCTTTGGGCATGGAGAAACAAGCTAATGACCCAAGACCTAGAGGCATCTAGAAGGAGTGAAAGCATTCCCACTTACAGACCACCAATTGGTAATTACATGTGGCGTGGTTTTCCTTGAATAACAATGATGAGTTAACCTGCATTAGAGGATATCAACCAGTGATGGTTTTCTCCTTTATTGGTTTGACAACTGAGTTATGATAGGTTTTTTTACTATTTAAAAAAAATGGACAAAATTTAAGTATTGAAAATATAACCAGAAAAACCATTGAATTAATATTTAGAAATAATTAAAACTTTATAAATTTAAGTATGGGAAAAAAACCAAAAAAAAATGAAATCAATATTTTCTAATCTGAAAAAGGTGGCTGACATGTTTTGCTATGCAAGCACCTTCTATTCCATTTAAACAACTTGAGGGATCGTGCTCATACATCCAATTATACAACAAAATTCTTGTGTCAAGTTTATGTGTTTTTTAAGTGCTATATGTGTGAGAAATTTAACAATTATTTAAGCTGATTAAAGGCATGAAAAAAAAACAAAATTTTCAAAAAAATAACCATGAACTCACAAAACCAAAATAATAAAGGAGTTCACCCTCAACACTTGGGCTACGTCTCCTTGAGCCTCCATCAATGGACTAGGATCTCTGGGATTAATATGGTCAAATTAATTTACAATATGATGCTCAATTCCATTGGTTTTTTAGACTATACCAATGGGCTCATAATACTGAAATACCCCTAGATTGACTATTCAATCACTGGAAATGGACCATGGCTCCCTTGGGCATGATCTCTTATGTTGGTGACCTTGAGCTTCCCTAAGCTATCCTGTGGCAAAACCACCTATAGAAGTCTTCATATGCTCCTGAAACCTATCTCACTGTCTCCATAACATGTCAATCATCCAAAATTCACTATTCATTCTCTCAGAATGGCCTTTGGCTCCTCTGGCTATGCCTCCAACACCTGGTGGCCCTAGACTCCTTAGAACTTCCCTGTAGCAAAATCACACCTATAAGTCTCCAAATTATTTTTAAATCTACACCATTGGCTTTATAAGGTCGAATACAATAAAAAATGACTATTCATTTTCGAAATTTGGCTGAGTGGTGCTCTAGATAGAGCACAATCAATTTCTAACATTTTCTCCACTAAAATTGAGAACTTCTGCGAGTTAACTCCACTTAAAGTGAAGTTAAAAGTGAAAGTCCGCCTAAATTTGGGGAAACCTCCAGAATCTCCGCCATATTTCACTGAATATTAAAAAACATATAAGCAACACTTAAATGTGTTAATGGCTCACTAATCCGAAATTAGTGGAAGTGCTTTCATGAAATCACATGAAAAGGTCAGATGAGGAGGAGGGTTGGCCCGCTCCTCGTCTCTACCCTTGAAATCTACACTACTTTAATTATCACGTGGGCACAGTTGGTTTTTAAGCTCTTAGTCTTGCGGCACGTTGGTAATTGGTGGCAGTGCTAATTGCTGCACGTTGGTAATTGGTGGCAGTGCTAATTGCGGCACGTTGGTAATTGGTGGCAGTGCCAATTGCGGCACGTTGGTAATTAGAAAATATTAATATTATAATATATATATTAATCAATTTTAACACATTAAAAATATAATTTTCAACACATGAATTCATGAATTCACATTCAATTTTAGAGGACATTGGATGATATTTACCTTCACAAACCAAATTGTCGAATCCAACAGTGACACTTGTCACAGCCTTATTGGCAAAAAACTGGAGAATATTCCTGAAGATTCTTTTTTGATGATTGGGCTTGCCACATCATCCATGTCCCTGTTTTGTGCATTTTTTCATGTTTTGGAAAGCGAACAACAGGCCATAACTTACTCATACGAACTCGGATTTTGATGAAACGAGTTGCGTTGGAATCCTGAAGATGAGCTCTACGATATCATCCTAGTTTGAATCATTTCTGAGCACTTTGAATTTTTAGCTAATTTTAGGCCCTGATCCAAATTCTGATCACTCCTTCCCACTGATGGGCTTTTGGATCCACAAAAGCTAATAATTATTTGTTAGAGCTTCAACACTCATCTGATTTCAAGTTATATCAACTTATTTTACTTGACAAGTCATTTTTGACAATCACTTTGACATGCCTTGCATCGCAATTGGCTATGTCTCTCAACCATTGCTCTCTTTCTTTTGTTGACCCACTTCAGCATTGTTTGTTGTTGTAAAATGATGCATACCCTGTTGTACCAAATCAATCTCTATGTGCTTGGAAAACTGTTAGCCTTCCCACTAAGAATCAAGTCCCTCTTGCAAAAAATGCATAAAATCTTCTTCTTGGAAATCCTCTTATCCAAATTAAGCTTGCAATATGAGTGAACTCTTGGCTTCAAGACAAAAGAATAGCTTGTTCTGCAATGGTTGAAAAACACTTTACATCTTTTCCACTTTTCGCTGAATGGACCTCAAACTTCTTGCGACATATTGTCACAAGAACACATAATAAATCTTGAAAAGAAAACATTATGCAAGAATTGAAATAATGACCACCTCTTTTTTTCTCCTTCAAAGCAATGACTACGATCTCCTGTAACATCAAGTACATGGTGATCTTCTTTCACATTGGTGTATCCAATATTGACTCACAATCGACAAACAACATTGACTAAAACATAAGTCAATCAGCATAATCAATAAACATAGTCGACAAACAACATGTGACATCAACAACACAAGTTGACATAAAATATGCAACACAATCAACATAAATCGATATGAAATGTGTGCGACACAATCAACACAAGTTGATAAACATATGTGCAATACAATCGACACAAGTTGACATTCCATGATACATATTGACATCACTCATGCATGTATCTATTTACAATGAACCTATCACAAGTTCTCTATTTACACATACAAAATCTCATGCATATGTACACTTTTCAATTCTCTCTTTCAAGTACAAATATGTACATAAACCCAAAAATATGGGTGATCATAAAATCTGAACTGAATGATAAATTGTTGCAACACAAATGAGTGACATACCCATATTTTACACCATCTTGGAAAAATTTTGTAACAAATAGAAATGCCTTCAACAGAACAACATTCACATGCAATCTTGCATCATACAAGTTGTGATAATCTGCTACAACTTGTCATACTTTCAACAGAAATTCATGCATACATAAGGCTGAAATTTGCATCTATGTACAAAGGAAAATGCATGCCTTACTTGGTCAAGAAATCGGGCCATTTCTTACCAAACCAATTCAATGGCGATTTTTCCTGTTGAACATCCTCTTCTTGTGAATCATCTTGACTCACATCGATGATGGAGTCTCCTGTTCCAATCTCACAAATATTTTTCTCCACTTGCTTCAAATGATTTGGATGAGTTGTTGGATGCAGTGTGCAACATTGGTCAATGAGATGTCCCTTCTTTTGACAATGAGTGCAAATATTTTGCATCTTCTGTCAAGTCGCCTTTGCTTTGACTATTTCATGTATGCTATCATTCTCTTCCAGCATCTTGAAACTTGATGGTTATACAAACCATAATATGAACAACAACTTTTTCTCCCATTCATGCATGCAAATGTTTCATGATTAACATAATCATAAACAACATGATTACAAGAAGAACTATACTTTGAATGTTCATCTTTATCACCTTCTTGAGGAGATGCACTTGAAGAGGTTCCAACTCTCTTTTGAAGACCAACAAAAATGTTCATGTCCTTAGAGCTGTCACAACTCTGTTTTTCACCATAAGTGCATGTTTAAAAGCATCTTGCTGCAACACGGGTTTCAAACAATTGCATTCATCTTGATTACAAACTTTTCATGTTTCAGGGTTTGAACCTACAACAAAATTCCTTCTTGGAACTGTTTCAAGTGCCTTCATGGCTTTAGAACTTTCTCCATAAAATTTTCCATAGCCAAGACCCAAATACTTAGGCCTTTCCTCAACCATAATTGGCTCAACTATGCCTTGTGCATGTTTTCCTAATCCCTTACCTTCATAGCCCATTTTCATCATCAATTTGGACCCTATTCCTCTAGTGTGTTTTTCAAAAGAACCTACACATTTATCTTGAGAGGAAATTGAAGACAAACTTGAATTATTTACCTCTTCTTCGAGCACATTCTTGGCTAAGGCTTCTTTGGCATCATGGAGCTGAGTCTCGATCTCATTTATCTTTTGAAGAAGTTCTTGCTTCTCTTTCTTCATGGAAACCAACTAATCTTGAAGTTTAGTGCTCTCTTTTACATCTTCATACAGTTGTTGCACCATATATTTCATGATGTATAAGTCCTGCTTCATCTCTTTATCAAAGAGTCTTGAAAAGGCGGATGGTTTAGAATCACCACTTAATGAAGTTGCCTAGTTTTATGCAGGAACGCAACAGAATACAAATATAACCATAGATACAGAGATGCAGCGGAAATAATGCTTCATTTTATTAATAAAAGAATGACTGCAATAAGCTTACAAACATAATGGAAATAAGCTAGGGCGCTGGTAGCGTATCTCTGAGAAGAGATGTAGCGTACGCAGGCCTCTGAACTGTGTTACATTGAGGCTCGCAAGCCTATTACAGACATAATGGAAAGAGATGAGCTAGGGTACTGGCAGCGTATCCCTGAGAAGAGATGTGGCGGCTACCAGCCCCTGAACTGTGTTACAATGCAGACATGATAGAGATGTGGCGAGCTAGGGCACTGGTAGCGCTTATCTGCGAGAAGAGATGTATCGGCTCCCGGCCACACAGGCTGTGTTACAATAGGCATGATCGAACAAGCGAGCTAGGGCAACGGTAGCGGTTATCTGCGAGAAGAGATGTATCGGCTCCAGCCCACGAGCATGTTACAATATAGGCATGATCGGAACAGCGGCGAGCTGGGGCAACGGTAGCGCTTATCACGAGAAGAGATGTATGAGCCATTTATTTGTATTACAATGAGGCTCGAGGGAGCCTATTCTTGTGTTGAGAAACAATGTAGAATCCGAAACGTCCAAAACCACAACCGTAGGAGATGAAGCGCCAAGCGCTTGTTGGCCCTAATGGGGTTCAACTTCCCGGGGGCGTAAATTTGGCATCCGATCTCCGTTTGACACGCTCGGTAGCTCGTTAGAAAGATCTGTCAGGAGTAAAATTTTTGAACGAGAAACATCGGTCCATGGACCCATGTTGCTCTCCGTACTCAGAAAAAACGTCGTTGGGGCCTAAAAACCTCAAAACGGCTCCGGAAGTTCAGGACCCGAAAAACTGCGAAAAATAGTAAGTTGTGCCGAAACTTACAAACTGAAATAACTGCTGGTGGGGGTTCAAATGGACTTGATGGGTGGCCACCAATATCCACCTGGATTATTAATGCCCCAAAATGGCTCCGGGTGTGCAGGACCCGAAAACCTGCTATAAATAGTAAGCTGTGCTGAAGCTGAAAAACTGAAAGAATTGATGCTGCGGGTCCAAATGGAATAGGTGGGAGGCCACCGATATCCACCTGGATCATTCCTCCCTCCTTAGGAAGCAATGGTCTCCATTGCGTTAAGTTCCTCCATGGGGGGGGGGGGGATTTTGCTGAACTTGGTGTTGGATTTAGATGTGCCACCGGTGGGCAGCCATTGAAGGATCTGAAAAAAAAAATTTGTCCATCATCGCGTTCCTCTGTTTCTCGAGGGCATCCTCGAGCAAGATTTTGATAGGATCTCTTGCTCCCTCGTCTTTCTTTCCTTCCGCCATGGGGGGTCGTCGGGATTGCGAGGTTGAACTCCTTATACCCTGGCCGCGTTGGGGACATGAAGAGAAAAACAGAGAAAGAGCAGGCCCGCTTTGATACCACTGATCCGGATTTATGCAGGAACGCAACAGAATACAAATATAACCATAGATACAGAGATGCAGTGGAAATAATGCTTCATTTTATTAATAAAAGAATGACTGCAATAAGCTTACAGACATAATGGAAACAAAAGAGCTACGGTACTGGTAGCATATCCCTGAGAAGAGATGTGGCGGCTACCAGCCCTTGAACTGTGTTACAATGCAGACATGATGGAGATGTGGCGAGCTAGGGCACTGGTAGCGCTTATCTCTGAGAAGAGATGTATCGGCTCCCAGCCCCCTGAACTGTATTACAATGTAGACATAATGGAGATGTGGCGAGCTAGGGCACTGGTCGCGCTTATCTCTGAGAAGAGATGTATCGGCTCCCAGCCCCCTGAACTGTATTACAATATAGGCATGATCAGAACAAGCGAGCTAGGGCACTGGTAGCGCTTATCTCTGAGAAGAGATGTATCGGCTCCCAGCCCCCTGAACTGTATTACAATATAGGCATGATCAGAACAAGCAAGCTAGGGCACTGGTAGCGCTTATCTCTGAGAAGAGATGTATCGGCTCCCAGCCCCCTGAATTGTGTTACAATGAGGCTCGAGGGCCTATTTATTGTTGAGAAACAATGTAGAATCCGAAACGTCCAAAACCCTAACCGTAGGAGATGAAGCGCCAAAACTATGGGTCCCGTTTGGGTAAATTGGTGGTTCAACTTCCCAGGGACGTAACTTTGGCATCCGATCTCCGTTTGACGCACTCAATAGCTCGTTAGAAATATCTATCCGAGGAGTACAATTTTTGAACGAGCAACATCGGTCCATGGACCCATGTTGCTCTCTGTTTTCCCAAAAAACGTCGTTTAGGGCTTCAAAACGGCTCCGGAAGTTTAAGACCCGAAAAACTGCTAAAAATAGTAAGTTGTGTCGAAACTTACAAACTGAAATAACTGATGGTGGGTATTAGTGGACTTGATGGGTATGCAATATCCCTGGATTACTAATGCCCCAAAACGGCTCGGGTGTGCGGGACCAGGCTTGCTATAAATAGTAAAAATTTGTCTTTGTTTGGAAAAGCGAAAGAATTGATGGTGCGGGTCCAAAATGGAATAGGTGGGGAGGCCACCGATATCCACACAGGTCGGAAGTTGCCATCACAATTGTAATGAATAAAATCTTCACAACAATTCACAGAGCTTCACAAACTTCTTTATTGTGATTTGAGAACCAAGCTCTCAATCCAACTTCTCCTCACACATAAACTTTCAAATTGTTAAATTATCCTTGCACAATTCAATAAGAAATAGCTAACCCTAGCTATCCTTAGCTATAATGAGCTAATATAACCTCTGATACCAACTTTATTTTAAATGTGTGTCTGACTTGTTTTTCTATGCAAGCACCTTCTATTCCATTTAAACAACTTAAGGATCGTACTCATACATCCAATTATGCAACAAAATTCTTATGTCAAGTTTATGTGTTTTTAAAGTGCTTTATGTGTGATTAATTTAACAATTATTTAAGCGGATTAAAGGCATGAAAGGAAAACATAATTTGCAGAAAATTAACCAGAAACTCACAACAGAAAAATAATAAAGGAGTTCACCCTCAACACTTGGGCTACGTCTCCTTTGAGCCTCCATCAATGGACTATGCTCTCTGGGATTAATATGGTCAAATTATTTTACAAGTTGATGCTCAACTCCATTGGTTTTGCAGACCGTACCAATGGGCTCAGAATACCAAAATAACCCTAGATTGACTATTCAATAATTTGAAATGGACCATGGCTCCCTTGGGCATTATCTCTTCTGCTAGTGGCCTTAAGCTTCCCTGAGCTATCCTGTGGAAAAAAAAACTGTAGAAGTCTTATCTTCTCTTAAAACCTATCTCACTATCTCCAAAACATGTCAATCATCCAAAATTCACATTCTCTTAGAATGGCCTCTGGCTCCTCTGGCTATGCCTCCAACAACTAGTGGCCCTAGACTCCTTAGAACTTTCCTGTAGCAAAATCGCACTTAGAAGTCTCCAAATTCTTTTGAAAGCTACACCATTGGCTTCAAAAGGTCCAATACAGTGAAAAATGACTATTAATTTTCGAAATTTGGTTGAGTGATGCTCCAAATAGAGCACAATCAATTTTGCCCAATTTTCTCCACTAAAACTAGGAACTCTGCCAGTTAACTCCATTAAAAGTGGAAGTCCGTCTAAATTTGGGGGAACCTACAGAATCTCCACCATCTTTAACTGAATATTAAATAACATATTAGCAAAACTTAAATATGTTAATGGCATACTAATCCAAAATTAGTGAAAGTGCTTTCATGAAGTCACATGAAAAGGTCACATGAGGAAGAGGGCTCTTCTCCGCCCTTGAAATCTGCACTGCTTTAATTATCACACGGGCAGATTGGTTTCAAGCTTATATCCTAGTAGTGCGTTCGTAATTGGTGGAATTGTTGGAACAAAGGCCACGTGTTCAAACCCGACCCCCGCACCCATAAATGAATATTTTGCTCCAACCGCATATGGTCTTTGTTTAACGCATTCACCATGTTGAAACAATAATTAAATGCCACCAAAATACGTTAATACTTCACCATCATTAATGTACACATGTACATAAACTTTAATATGCCCACCATTTGCAATCCAAATGTCCACCACAACGTAATGTTTTGAAGTGGAATTTTTAATGTGGGTTATATATAATGTGTGAAATTAAATATTAGTTTAAAGTTTAATTAATAAATATTAAAATATATAATAAAATAAAATAATATATGATTAAAAAAAATAATCATATAAAATATTAATAATATATATATATTAATCAATTTTAACACATTAAAAATATATAATTTTCAACACATGAATTCATGAATTCACATTCAATTTTGGAAGACATTGACTCATTTTATCTTAATACATCAAGGGACCCAATAGTGATTTTTGTCACAATCTTATTGGCAGAAATCCTAAGAATATTCTTGAAGATTCTTTTTTGCTAACTGGGCTTGCCGCGTCATCCTTCTACCTGTTCTGCCCATTTTTTACCTATTTTGGAAAGCAAACAACAGACCATAACTTACTCATACGAACTCGGATTTTGATGAAATGAGTTGCATTGGAATTCTAAAGATGAGCTCTATGATGTCATCCTAGTTTGAAGAATTTCTGAGCACTTTGAATTTTTAGTTAATTTTAGGCGCTGATCCAAATTTTTGATCATTTGCATAGTGTTATCTATGAGGCATAGAATAGAGGATGAAATGATGTTTTCTTAAGGAAATCTGTGGTGTAAAGGTCATCGATTCGAAACTCCATGGGAAAATATACATCCATGCTAAGGGTTGGTGCATGCGTCCCAAGCCATATGTGATCAATATTTTGATGTCTTAGATGTCCCTAGGTCGCGACTACTCAAGGCATAGGTTAGTCGTGCAATCATTTCAAGAATCACATAATTGAAAACAAAATATCTTTACACAAAGTTATTATATGTGACGTAGAGCATACGGAGACAAATGTTGATGATGATTTTCATCAATGCCTACAAATTCAGTCTCGACTATATCTCTCCCTTTACCACACTTAATTTTGTGCCTCA
Organism: Pinus albicaulis; assembly: GCA_034641835.2. NCBI lineage: Eukaryota > Viridiplantae > Streptophyta > Pinopsida > Pinales > Pinaceae > Pinus > Pinus albicaulis. The sequence goes on along the minus strand of CM076583.1, from coordinate 238,287,593 downwards.
GTTTCGCCTTAGTTTTGAATTCAAATTAATCAAATCATTGTCTTAGCTATGAATCTATTGCAATAATCAACCTTGGTATGTAACAAAGCCACAAAAACCCCACAATAAATAGTGTGTCGTCTTTCTAAGATGTGAGGGACAAATTCCTACTACCCCTTAAAACCCTTCTATATCAATTTCAAAATCACTTTCTTGTCCCTCCTTCTAAAGGGAGTATAAAACTATTATATATTGTAAAATTATACTATATATTGTATAAAAATATTATAATTTTAGCATTATAGATGGATTCATAGACCCCTTTAAGGGGGTCACTGAATCTACCTACCTAAATTTCAACATTGCAGAGAGATTTAGAGACAAGGGAGTCTCTAAAATTTAACATTGCAGATGGATTCAAAGACCCCCTTAACGGGGCCTCTGACACCATTTGCAATGTTAAAATTCAGTGAAATATAACACTTTAGCATCGAAATTGTAGTTTTCCATTTTCGGAGTGGCACAATTAAACATGACTAGCACAAATGACTAATTCATATACTTATTGTACTTGTTAGTTGCTAATATTTTTATTCTTGGACTATAGTAGCCATTTACGTTAATCATTTTTTATTTTGTCACTTATTATCTAGTCATATATTTTAGTCCTGGACTAAATTAATCATTTAATTTAGTTTCTTTTAGTTGGGTCACTTATTATCTAGTCGTATATTTTATCCCTAGACAAAATTAGTCCTTTAAGTTAGTTGTTTTCAGTTGGGTCAATTAAAATTTCTCAATTTTAGTAGTAATTCACTTGAAATAATTGTTGTGACTAACTTTTTTAGTCGTGTAGTCACTAATCTCCTATTTTGTACTAGTGTTTTGTTTTTATGCTGCAAAATAAGTTAAGTAATTGTAGATAGAACATAAACCATATAAACCATATGCACAATGCAAGACAACCAAGAACCCAATGAGACACAGAGAAGTTAGGTCAATGACCAGGGGAAAATCCAACCAAATTCTTCTTCTATTAGAAATCAATTGTTCAGCAGAGTTACAAAGTACAATGAGACAATGAATAAGTTCACCCAAATCTGAAGAAGATCTTTGATAGCAGTAGCTGATGCAAACACTAAATCACTTTGGCTCTCCAAGATATGCTCTTTCTCTTCAAGACTCTCTTTCTCTCTCTCTCAATCTTCCTCTAGACTCTCCAACTCTCTCTTTCTCAAGTTTTAATTTTCCTCTCACAAGCACAAGTAAGTGTGTCAAGTGAGGATGAGAGGCACAAATATATAGGAAGAGAAAGGAGGTCAAATTCATAAGGAAGTAACTCCTATGCCTTGAGGAGGAGTTACATATGGAAAAATAGGAGTGTAACTTATCCTATAAAAGAGAGGAGTGTAACGTATTCATTAAAGTGGTGTAAGAGGAATCATTTTATGACAAATCATTAAAGTGTGTAGGAGAATGTAAGAGGTGTGTAAGATCATTAAAGAGAGAGGGGAATGAATCTGTGAAGAGAGAGAGAGTACTTATGCATTAATTTAGGGGAGTTACATATGACATGATTGAGAGACTTGAATTTCTTTTTAATAATAATATAATAATATCATAAAGAAGATAATATTAATATAATAATAATATTGATTATTTAGTTAAAAATTAAACAATTGAGATTGATTAAAGACAAGTTAAGTGAATTTCGATCATGCATATATGATTACGAATTGATGGAAGGTAATTTACTATTTTTTTATAGTCATGGTTGCAAAGATAGACACGACTTTCTAATTTTATAAAGTTACTTTAAAATGGTTATAAATGAAATTATATTAAAGGAAATTCATCCCATAGCTATCAATTTTCAACAAACTTTATCCACTGTGCCACGAACTCAACGATGAATGGTTGAAATGTTACATAATTGTAATTTGGTTTTGATTATATATTGTAAAAATGTAAGGGATTGTAACCCCATGGATTCGACCCCTGGTGGTGCAGCTCCACAACTTTTTATATATTTAAAAGTTTTTCCATAGAGCCACTATTGCGAGCTTTGATATTTTGAATAGGGTTGAGAGAATTTAAGGAGAAATTTAAACCTGTGAATTTTGTAACCAAGTGGATTTTTGGAGCTCAAACTTGTAGCAACTAAAGGAGTTTTGGTGGAATTTTGGAGGCCACTTTCTAGTAACAGAGAGCTCTATTTTGATGCAGGTTTTGGAGCATTAATAATGAATGCCACTCTCTTGGAGGTAGAACCTAGAGATGTAGTCCACACTGAATTAAATTTGTTATCAATTGGTTGTTGTCCTTATTTCTCTTCCTCTTGATATTCTACATTTTCTTATTAATTTCAGCATCATTCAAGTCCTTTATGCTTGATTTAAATTAATTATGCTCATATTTTAAAATGGTTGAAAGTAAACATTTTCGCTTGAACATTTTAACGAACCAAATAATTTAATGATCCTGAATCAATTTGGCATCATAGCAGTTTGATGTTGGTTTATGAGTGTGTATGATAACCAGGAGTAAAATTAAGTGAGGTGAAGGGAAAATTGTTGAAATCTATCCATAAATTGGATCGATAAGCCAATTTATTCGAAGAAGAGAGATGTTGTTAGAGGAGGGAGAGCGGAATCCTTTTGATTCTGAAATAGACATTCGTGAAGATTTCATGGTGATGAAAGCCATGGTTGAAGAGATGTATCAAGAGTGGAAGAAAATTGGAGAGAGCAACTCATTGACGAAATTTAAAGATGAAGGTGATTCAAAAAAGTATCCTCCTTCTTTTCCTCCCTCGAGTCCTCATTCTCCTCCTCCATCTCCTCATGGGAAAGTCACTTCAAAGAAGCTTTTTGGGTGTGTATTATATTATTTCCACGCGTTGTATGTATGTCGGGCGCAGCGGGGGGCTACAGTGGGAGTGACAACCTCGTAGTGCTCCCCTCCATGGGGTTCGGGGCAACGCCCCGCGATTTTTTCTAATTACCGGACACAAGGTTGGGGAGCAGACCCAAAGACAGTGGGCAGAACTACCCATGGTTTCGTGCATGGGTTTTGCACATGGTTTTGGGCATGATGGTTTTTTTCCCATGGTATTTTCTAGATCTGGTCAAGGGAACTATGTTTATGTTGTAATCCAAGGTTAGTGGATTGGGGTTTATGAATAATTTGGCATGTATATATATGTATTGTAACATTGAAAGGAATATAATGAAAAATCAATTTGGTAGTCCCATTTTTGAGATCCAAGGGAAAATATCTAGGTATATTTGTTTTATGTTCTCTCGATTGTTTATTTTTCTCTTTTAATAATTCGTTCGCAAGTAATTTCTATGCAAGGTTAAAATCTACAAATCCTTTGTTGAAATTGGAAATTAAATTTGATTTTCTAGTTTATGATGAGAAGCTTAAAGGTAAAAAAAATAACAATTGGATTTTCCAAATGGAGGTCTACTACCGTGTCCAAAAAATCATCGATGATGAGGTGAAAATTCATTTAACCTCTCTTTTATTGGAAGGTATTGCAATAATATTGTGGGAGACTAGAATTCAAGAAGGTAAAACTCTTTCCTCTTGGTTTGAGTAAACTTCAACATTGAAATAAAAAATTTACCCCTTGTCACTTAATCAGAAGGTAATAATAGAATGACAAATTATTTGGCATGGTAAAGGAAAAAATGTGTAAAACTTTATAGAGGAGTTTAGGAAAAGGAATTGGCATTAAAAATTCCACTTAACACACAAGAGACTCTTTTGAAATATATTGGAAATTTTCAAGAGTTTATACACAACACTATTTTTCTATTGAATCCATTTAACTTACATGAGGTCTATGTATAAGTGACCTATATTGAAGTAGGTAAGCATGGTCTTGGAGTCACTATGGAAGCCATATAGTGGAAATATGATAAAGGAAAAGGAAAATAAAAGGCAAAGAGAATAAATTATATGAAGAAGTTCAATGGAAATATTTCTTGTACCCATTGCAAGAAAGAGGGACACGATGATGATCATTATTGGAAGTTACATCTGGACTTGAGGCCCAAGTGGTTTCGTGATCAAGTGATCAAATTTTAGCTAAAAAATGAAAGTTCCCAGAAAGTATCTAATATGGTATCAAGTTGAAGTGCTCATCGTTTTGAATCCAACGATGTTTGTTTCACCTCAATCTGACATTGTATGCTCAAGTTATCGCATGCTGGGCATTTGGCCCAACAACTAAAATTTTTAGCAGGTTTGTTGACTCGGAAGTTGATTGGTTGACTATACAGTGAGTCAAAATGGTGACAGTGCAGGGTATGAGCCAACCACGTGCTTACACTTGACATCCTCTAGTTCGTTGGTTTATGGGTGTATTTGATTGGTTTTTGGTGGAATAGTAATATGGTACCGCATCGCCCAATCATGGGCCTCCACGTGGCACCCCGAAAGTAGTGTAAATTTTTGGGTTTGGTCTAACTGAGGTCCGATGGATTTGAATCCCTGAACTCCAATCCATCAATACAATGCTCAACCAAAAAGCCACATGACATGTCTTGTTATGTATAGTGTTGAACCACTATATAAAGTTTAATACGATGCCCATTTGGGGGAAAGGGGTCAGGTTGCCAGCCACAACCCCCAGCCACAGTGGCAACCATATGTCCTCAGCGGAATGGTAAGGTTCCAATGGCGGAGGCACTACGGAGTGCGGGCTAGCCCCAGGTCATGTGACCGCCCATAAGACCTCGACACCAACATTTAAGGGGCCCAACAAGAAGGGAAGGTGATTAGCCCAACCCTTGGTCCCGTGGCACCCAACAGGACCACGACCGGATGTTCAGGGGCTAGGCCGATGGGGGCGGGCGCTAAGACCCATCCCACAACCATATGTGGCTATGTGACTGAAATTTTCATATTAAGGGTTCATTGGATAATTTAATCTTCAGACAAATTGCACCAGTTGAGGGCAAACATTTCGCTTCGTTAGCGAAAAACAAGGTGGATTTGTAGGACAGTTAGACTGTTGGTCTAATTTGTAGGAAAATTAATAGTAAAACTCATGGAATGGTTTTTGAGCCATATATTATTTATTTATTGACCAAATTGAGCTCAAGAAGAGTCTATCTAGGGGTTTTAGACATTCTGGATCCAATGGTGACCTTTATTTGCTAATTTGAGCATATATAAGGATTCTTTTTGTAGGTTGAAGACCAATGGTGTATGGATCAATCAGGTTTTTGAAGCAATATTGGAAGGTGTTTGAGCATAGAGAAGGTCTTGTAGGGGTTTACTCACCTTCATAAGTCTAATGCATTAGATGTTACTTGCAGGGTTCAACTCACATTTAATTTTCTCATTATTTAATGTTGAGGGAAGTTGTTTTTATGTTCTTCAATGTGGAATTGAAGTGTTCATATGCTCATGTAAGCTTATTTCAGTTGGAGTATAGGATATTTGCAAGAGATGCCTGGTGTTGTTGATTTATGTGGGAGTTATTTATAGGAGAACATTACCTTGTAGGGGTAATAGGCACATGTTTTCATCAACAAAATTTTATGCACTCCCTTTTCTATTGAATATATGGTGTGATCTAGCTATGTTGGCGGGCCTAGAGATGTAGCCCAGGAGGGGTGAACTCCGTCACCAAATATATATTTTTTTTCTCTTCCTGATGTTTGTATGAGTTATGTGATATTATGTTGCTTATGTTAGGTTTACATGTGAAGACTAACTCATGACTTGAAGAGATGATTGAGAAACTTATTTTGTGTCAAGACCCATTTTACCTTGCAAAGTGTTAGAACAGTCCTTTTTTGCTTATTTGATTCTAAAGAAGAGGAAAGAGAACACCTCCTCCATTTTCAGATCATTTCGAGACAAGAAGGGAAAGAAAAAGGTAACAATGATATTTCAACATGATTTAGGATCATACTATAGTGGAAGGACACAAATCGTCACTATGGGTTTGAAAGGTATATCATCTTCACATGTTGGTTATGGTTCTTCCATTTCACCTTGTATTTTCGCAAGGAAAAAAAATGAATTATTTAACATAAGGGTGATAATCAAACATGTTAAAGTAGATACCTTATTTGAAACTAGATATCAAGCCAACCTTATATCCAAGGAAATTGTAAAGAAGTTGAAACTAGAAACAACACCACATTCAAATCCTTATCCTCTTGAATGGGTATGTAGCAACACTAAGTTGTAGGTGATTGGAAAATGTAAGCTTAGATTTTCTATTACATCTAAATATGTGGATGAAGTAAAACTTAATGTGGTCATATTGGATTTATTTGGAATTGTGCTTGGAATTCCTTACTTGTTTGACAGGAAGGCTATCTACTTCAAGAAAAAATAGGTATCAAATCTTCAAGGATGGATTAGAGTACATTGTCCATGCTCATCATATGAAAGGATGATTCATTGTTGGTGACCATAGGGAAATTGAAGAGGCTCTTAAACACGAGAAATACCTTTTCACTTGTGTCTGCAAAAGTGGACAAAAGAGGTGTTCTAAAGCATGAGAATTAAGTGGTGGCATGCAAGCCTAACGATGTTATGTTTTAGGTAACATCAACACTACAACATGAGATTTTTTCATGGGAACCTTTAAGGAGGATGAAACATGTTTTCAACTCATTTTCATTAATGTCCTTATATTTTTTATGTTGCTAATGTTTAGTGTTGTTGGAACATGGTCTCCTGCAACCTACGAAACTGGTGCATTTTGTGTATTTTTTTATTATATTTAGTCTAGCGCAGGGGTTTTGGGGTGGGTCAAAGCCCCGAAAGCATTGTAAATGGGTCAAGGGTAGACCAAGAGTCCGCAAACCACGGTTTGTGGATCATTGGATGCATAGGCTAAAATAGTATAAGTAGTTGAACCTTTTGAGTTGTAAAGACAGACTAAAAATGATAAGAGATTGCTGCTAAGTGCGAATCGATAGATCTGGTCAGGGTTGTTGGGTAGGGACTCCTGCTGCTGTGTGCGCGGAGGGCCTCTGTCTTGCTGTGTGCGGACCCTGCTGCTGTGTATGCAGGTTGGATTTTGGGGTATTGTAAGTAGATCTGAAGGATTAATGAATGCGGAAGTATTGTTGAATATCTGAATCCACTGGAGTTACTGTGACATGAATCTGTGATGTTTGATTGCTTAATATATGTTGTTGTATTATTGATTTAAGCTACTAACATACCTATGTTACTGAATTATGCTGGATCTGGATTTGTTCTGTTTTACTTCATACAAGGATATCTGGAATAGCTGCGTTATCATTATGTGAAGTTCATGATCTGTTGATTTCTGTGAGTATCATTGTTGTTGTGCACGTGGATGCGAAGGTAATATGTAGATATTGGCTCTGTAATACAAGATTTGGTCATTATAAGGTTGAACGCAGCTCTTCTTGACTTACCTACCCTCTCCCAAGGTGCAAAAACCTGGTTCCAGCACCCACCCATTCTACTGCGGGTGAGACTTTGGTCTACGCAAGCAGGTCACTGCCAAAAGGGCCAGTAGTATAGGGGTTTTTTGGAAAACCTTGAATATCTGAACCTGGGTCGGGACCCCTTCGAGCCAACAAATGGTTCCGTTTCCGGGACCTGGAGCATTTTGAGAGAGGGATCGGGTAATGCCAAGGCCATACTGGAAGCATGAGAGAAAGGAAATTGATGAATGGTTTGAACAACAAGTTCAGGAATTTTCCGTAAAGGAAAACTGCAGTGAGAGGTTGACCACCGAAGAGTGGAAGAATAAGTACATTTTCACAAAGATCTATGAGATCTTCTTTGTAACGATTGCGATCGAGCTCTAGGAGTGGCTTGCAAGGTTGGTAGAATTTCAGAAGTGTTGGAAGGATGAGCGGGTCACGAAGTGGACCCCCGAACTAATCCAATAGTTAAGGGTGATAACACCATCACTCGCACAATGGACCATTGGGTAGACAGTGTGTTAGGAGGATTTGTGACAGAATTTTCCATCGATCAGTTTGTCTCCTACTTTGAAGCAGAGTGAAGATTCTTCAAGGGGTTCTGAGGTAAGTTTTTGAAGACCTTACCATTTCTGATCAAGATATTATTGTGCGAAAAGAGTATTCTGCGTAGCCATACCGAGTGAATGACCTCAGATCTAGACGGGAGCACAACGCGAAGTGGAAAATACTACAGAACCAGCCTATAAGGAGATAGATCTGTTTACAATCCGGTAAGAGAAGCAGTTGTGTAGAGTCCTCCAGCCACACCACTTTCAAACCAACCTAGGGGTAAGAATTCACCTACACCTCCGCCACCACAGGAACACGACATGGCTACGCACATGAAGTTGCCGACCTTTAAGGGTGTGGGAGATGAAGACATGGATCAGTTCTGGTTTATCATAGGATCGGTATGGACTACACAGAACGTAGCTAGTGATGCGATGAAAAGGGCACAGTTGTCCCTTACCTTCGAAGGAAGAGCTTTGGACTGGTACATGGGATACATCGGTCAAAACGCAAATGCAACCATTGAAGATATTAAGAACGCCCTAAAACAATAGTTCAAGAAACCTAACTCCTACTCTCAAAACGTGGTTGATCTAAAGGATTTCAAGCAAGGGCCTTCTGACTCTGTTTGGGAGGTCGATCAACGAATGAAGAAGGTGATCAGAGAACGGGGATTCCAATATGATGACAGACAGTAGACAGAATGGTTCATCGCTATGTTGCTACCTCACCTGCGCATAACTATGGGGCACCAAACTTTTGAATCGCAGGAGAAAGCCTTGAAGAGTGCTATGAAGTTAGAAGCTGCGCCTCGAGATGAGACTCAGCTGGGCGTCCAACAGATCCAAGGACAGCTGGAAGCGATGCACATAGAGATCCAAAATCTGCGGAAGGAACGAGAGGCAGAGGCTAGCCTCGAAAGATGGTGAATATGATGCTGGGTGAATGGTCATACCAAGGATAACTGCCCTATATTATCAAACTATATGCAGGTCGGGGGACCTAGCCCATTGCGCCCTAGGGAAGCTACGGGACCTAGTGGGCCGGCGCTATGGTGCAATGATTTTTGCGTTGCGGGGCTGCATGATACCAACCACTGTCCCCGCCTTCCTGCGTATGTTTCAGAGGTAATGCAACAATGGTGCAGGTTCCGTAGATTGATGGGACATGATGAACAGAACTGCCTGACATATGATTTGATGATTGATCGAGGAAACTTATATAGAGTAAAATCAGACCCTGCATCACCAAGAACCCCCGCAGGCATAGGTGGCTTCCCATCAAGGGGCAGGGGAGGGGGGCGAGGTGGAAGTGCAAGTCAGGGACGAGGTCAGATAATCTATTATAACTGTGGATAAGCAGGACACTTTGCAAGGGACTTTCCGAACCCTACAAGGCAGTCCTGCCAATATTGCAAACAACTGAACTATGTGATTTAATATTGTCCAATATTGATAGCAAAAATGTAGGAAAAGCAGCCGAAACCTACGCAGAATGTGAAGAGAGTTAAGGCTGAGCTACGAGACAAAGATCTAAGTGTGAATGTTGTGACACGCAGTGGGATGGCCACTAGGGGACCTAAGGAGGAGGCTACGATGGAACCTGTGATCCAACAAACAATGATCAAACAAGAAGGTTTGGACCTAAAAAAGGGAAAAGAAACATTTGTCACATCTCGCAAGGACTTTGTTGAGGCGGAGGTAGCTACTGCTCAGGCACCTGCGAACCTCAAGGCTGATGAGGAGGTTGAGCCCTTTTTGCAGGCATGTATGAAATTTCTGCGCAACCCAAAGGCTGTGGAGAATCTTCAGGCATTAATAGATAGTTGCGCAGTGCAACCAAACCTACCCTCGGAGGTCAAGGATGTGCACAAGCTATACAGGTATAAGAAACACACTGAGAGAGAAATGCGGTTGACTACGTAGATTGGTGACTACGAAATGGATCAGGTTATTTTGGACCTAGGTTCAAATGTGAATGTATTACCTAAACAGACTTGGAAAAGAATGGGAGAGCCTAAGTTGGAATGGTCCACTATTCAGCTGTGCATGGCAAATCAGCAAAAAATCATCCCACTAGGAAGGTTGTCTAAAATTACAGTGGATATCGCAGGAGTAAAGGCCCGAGATGACTTTGAGGTAATTGAAATTGTAGAAGATGTGGACCCCTACCCTGCACTCTTAGGGTTAGATTGGGCCATAGATATGGGTGGTATCATCAACCTCAAAAAGTGAAGCGTGGTGTTTTAGAATAACGGTACAAGGGTGATAGTACCATTAGATCTTGCGGAAGGCGAACGATACACAGAGCTAGTGCGCGATGAAGAGGAGGTGGATCACATTTATAAGTTGACTACGCGGGACGAAGATTGGATCAACCCCACGGCGGGTGGAGTACTCTACTGGGAAAAGGACATTGAATGCTTCTCCGACTCTGATGGGGAGATGGAGAATTGGAAAAAACGGTTGCACAATGTCTCTTTGCTGCGATGTCTTCGAGTCACAAGGGAATTCTGCTGAATTTCCTCAGAGGTAAGAGACCTACCCTACTTTGATGGTTCTGGTAGAATTAAGGAATTTTTGCGAGCATTCGAAGCCAAGGTTCCAAGAGAACGAAGGATATGGGCACTTAATCTAGTGATGCGTGCAATGCCTGCAAGATGGTGGGAGACACACAAAGGGGAGTTCCAGGATTGGGAGGACTGTCGAGACATGATGCACCTCCAATTTGAGCCTCCAGTAAAGGTACGGGTCAAGATGTTCCTTGGCCCAGGGGAATGGAATAAACACTTGCTAGCCTGGATAAAAGCATGGGGTGACCGGGCTATGGAAGAATGTGTTCACTTGTTCATTCATGTGTTAGGTCCAATCCTGACTGCATGGTACCTAGATGCAGAGCTACATCAATGCACCCACCACTGGGAAACTCTGAGGGACGAATTCATAGGGACATTTGGACTCATAGGGGGTCGGAAGCGCTTGACGAAGCTCTGCAGGGTATAGATACATTTGTGTTTAAGGAACCCAGCTCCGTTGAAGCATTCGAGGCACCAAAATGGGAAACATAGATGCAGGATATTGTCAACTTTTGCAGCTTGGCAAGGGAAGAAAGTGAAGAAGACCCACAGTCTATCTCTATCCCAGAGTCGCAAGGAGAGCGCCCCGTTCCAGGACCCCCGCTACAAGAGGTGGATGTCACTAAGCCTCTCAAGCTGCATGAAGTCAATATTGGGATGGAAGAGCACCCTAAGTTGGCTAATATTGGGGACTATTGGGATGAAAATATAGTAAGCAAAGTGGCCGAGTTATTCACCGAATAACAGGAGTTATTCCCGACGAATTTTTCGGAACTAAAGGGGATCAAGGGGGACTTAGGGGTCATGCATATCACTCTCAAACCGGATGCACGGCCCGTGAAACAACGACCCTATAGGTTGAACCCCAAGTATAAGCAGAAATTCAAGGAAGAACTTGATAAAATGATCGATGCAGGTATCATCGAACCTATCGAACAGTTAGACTAGGTCAGCGCAATGGTGGTTCTGGAGAAAAAGGCTAAAGGGGAGATTTGGATCTGCTTGGACCTGCGCAAGTTGAATGATGCCTGCGTTCATGACCCATTCCCTACACCATTTTCAGACAAAATTTTGGATAGCGTGGGGGGACAGGAAGCATACTCCTTTACAGACGGATTCTCAGGGTACCATCAAATTAGAATCGCACCTGAGGACCGTAGCAAAACCACGTTCGCCACAAAGTGGGGCTATTTCTAGTATAATGTCATGTCATTTGGTCTTAAGAATTCTCCTGCTATCTTCTCACGGGTCGTGGTTGCAGTGTTCAAGGAATTCATCCACAAGTTCCTAGAAGTATATTTCGATGATTTGACCGTCTTCGTCCTAATAAAGGCACACATATCAAACTTGCGCATGATGTTGGATGCCTGCCAAAAGCACCATATTTCCCTAAATATCAAGAAGTGTATCTTATGTGTACCCCTTGGTATCCTGCTCGGCCATATAGTTTGTTGACAAGGGTTGATGGTGGATCTTGCCAAAATCCTAGTGATCATCAACTTGCTAGTACCAACGACGGAGAAATAGTTGCGCTCGATCCTTGGGCACATGGGCTACTACCAGAAATTCATTCAAGGCTACGTGCTAATCACAGCCCCTATGTAAAAATTTCTCAAGAAGGATGTTTCGTTCTTTTGGGATGACGAGTGTCAAAAGAGCTTTGAGTTACTTAAAGAAAAGATGGTCTCGGCACCTATTCTAATCTTTCCTAATTGGGAGAAGGTCTTTCATGTCCACGTCAATGCGTCGGGTATTTCTCTCGGGGTTGTCCTTACGCAGCCAGGATAGGGAGACATTGACCATCCGGTTTCCTTTGCAGGTAGGAAACTCTCTGGCACGGAATGCAATTACTCCACTAACGGAGCGGGAGGGTTGGCCATGGTGTATGCGCTTTGCGAAATATCGGCATTACTTGTTGAGACACTTCAACATTTTACGGACCATTCGGCCTTGAAGTAGGCATTAAATAAGCCCATTTTTTGGGGGGGGTACGATGGTTACTTCTATTTCGGTATGACTTTGAAATCATCGTTAATGAGAAGAATTTAGATATTTAAGAAGTAGGATCAACTTATGATGAATGAGAGTGGTTAGGAGCCAACCAACCTAGATGATGGATTTCACGATGTGAAAGCACATTTTGGTTTGGGCTCTGGCACCGACTGAGGGGCTTATTTCGGTTCGACTCTTTGAAACGGCACCCCCAGTGTGTTCTGTGAAGAAAGAGGCTAGTCGCTCGGCGGCCAGATTTACCATCATTGATGAAGTATTGCGGAAATATGTGTTGGAGCATGAAAGGCACATTATGTTGGTAAAGGCTCATGACGGTGTAGCAGGAGGTCACTACACAGGGAAAGCAATGGCGCAAAAGGTCTTGAGATATGGGTTATGGTGGCCTACCCTGCATCGTGATGCCCACGATCATTGTAAAGCCTGCGATATGTGCCAATGAACAAGGAGGCCATCCCGTAGGGATGAAATGCCCCTTCAACCACAAATGGCCCTACAAGCATTTTATAAGTGAGCCATCGATGTCATAGGGCCTATCAACCCACTAGGCAAGAAGACAGGTGCACGCTACATTATTACTGCCACTGATTACGTAACTAGGTGGGCCAAATCACAAGCAGTAAAGGATTGTACTGCGGATACCACTGCGCATTTCATATTTGAATAGATCTTGACCAAATTTGGGTGTCTTAAGATCCTCATGAGCGATAGGGGCATGCACTTTGTTAACGAAACAATCCAAGCTTTGATCACGGAGTTTTGAATCCATCATGCAAAAATCACACCGTATCACCCATAGGCCAATAGTGCGGTTGAAGCCTTTAACAAAATATTGGAGCAAGCAATGACAAGGGTCTGCAATGCTGATCGCAACTTTTGGGACATGCACGTCCCATCATTTCTTTGGCTTATCGAACCACCTACAAGAAGCTAACTAGGAAAACTTCTTTTAGGATGGTCTATGGCAAGGAGGCCGTTATGCCACTATAGTAAATTCTTCCTAGTCTGTGTATCACAGTGGTTACAAACATGGCGAACCCTGACATCATGGAGGACCGATTAGCGCAGCTTATGGCTTTGGAGGAATATCGGTTCCTAGCTAATTTCCATCAGTAGGTTCAGAAGGCCCGTGATAAATCCTGGCAGGATCGACATATTCGCCATAAGACCTTCACGAAGGATGACTTGGTCCTCTTATATGATAGCGAGTTTTCAAAACGTCAAGGGAAGTTCCGGCATCACTGGCTTGGCCCCTATAATGTTAAGGAGATCACGGATGGTGGAGTTGTTCGACTGGCCACTCTGCGCAGCGATGTGTTGCCAGGATATGTCAATGGTATTTGGCTCAAACCATATTGGATCAAATGACTATATGGTCAGAGTAGCTATGTAGGTGTCGATGATGAACCTACCATCGTAGTGACTCGGGACGAGTCACAAGATTGTGTTGGGGGACTGGTGGAACAGGGTCTCCTGCAAGCTGCGAAACTGGTCCATTTTGTGTATTTTTTTATTATATTTAGTCTAGCGCAGGGGTTTTGGGGTGTGTCAAAGCCCCGAAAGCATTGTAAATGGGTCAAGGGTAGACCAAGAGTCCACAAACCACGGTTTTCGGACCATTAGATGCATAGGCTAAAATAGTATAAGTAGTTGAACCTTTTTGAGTTGTAAAGATGGACTAAGAATGATAAGAGATTGCTGCTAAGTGTGAATCGATAGATCTGGTCAAGGTTGTTGGGTAAGGACTCCTGCTGCTGTGTGTGCAGAGGGCCTCTGTCCTGTTATGTGCAGACCTTGATGCTGTGTGCGCAGGTTGGGTTTTTGGGTATTGTAAGTAGATCTGAAGGATTAATGAATGCGAATGTATTTTTTAATATTTGAATCCAATGGAGTTACTATGACATGAATTTGTGATGTTTGATTGCTTAATATATGCTTTTGTATTATTGATTTAAGCTGCGAACATACTTCTGTTACTAATTTATGCTGCGATCTAGATTTTTTCTATTTTACTTCATACAAGAATATCTGGAATAACTGCGCTATTGTTATGTGAAGTTCATGATCTACTGATTTCTGTGAGTATCATTACTGTTGCGCACGTGGATGCGAAGGGAATCTGTAGATATTGGCTCTATAATATAAGATCTGGTCATTATAAGGCTGAATGCAGCTCTGCTTGACTTACCTACCCTCTCCCAGGGTGCGGAAACCTAGTTCCAGCACCCACCCATACTACTTCGGGTGAGACTTTGGCCTGTGCAAGCAGGTCACTGCTGAAAGGGCCAGTAGTATAGGGGTTTTTTGGCAAACCTTGAACATCCGAACCTGGGTCAAGACCCCTTCGAGCCAACAAGTGCATGGGTGGTGGCTGAAGTAATAAATGCGACAAGATGTGGGAAAATTAAAATGGCTAACAAAATGCTTTCAATTGTCATGGTTTTATGCAACTTGTTGTGATGAGCCAATTCACATAATAATGTGGATAGATATCGGAAAAGTGGGGACGAAGATATTACACTTGGTGTCTGATTAAGAACCATTTGGAGGTCCAAAAGTGTCCTAATTGGAAGAAATGATCCGAGAGTGTTATGAAACTAGCTCCAAAAATAGAAGAAAAGAGAGATCAACGCCTTAGAAATCAGCCACTTCGAGGGGGAAACCTCCTTTACATTACATAAATGAACAATTCTTTGATGATTCAAATGAAAAACCCTCCTTTCTATATATAGGATTCCATGTGGTCACAATATAATCTTAGCCGACCTAACAATAATAATGTAAGGGCACAACAATAGCAATAGTGGGGTTTTATAGGGCACAATAATAACAATATGGAGACTACAAGGGTATAACAATAACAATAAGGGGGATAAAATAACACAATAAGGGACAACACTAGGGACCTAACATTCCCCTCTCCTTCAAACAAGTGTTGTCCTCAACGCTTGATTATTTCGTGATGCTTTTGTATAAAATTCTCATCCTCCCATGTGGAACGGGTAAGTTCTTCCACTTGCTGAGATACTTTGAAATTGATTGATTTTGCAGTTTCCGAGTTCTTGTTTCTGTGACTACTTCAAAACTTATTTCACTACGATGTTGATCTTCCTCTTGTTTCATTCGATTCTACACCAAAGTTAGGTTATCCTTTGAGAGTTGGAGAACTTGTTGTTGATGCTCGATGTGATATTCCACTACATTATCATCCATATTAGCTTTCATTTGATCCTTCAAACCATCCAAATTAGCCTCCATTTATTATTTTAAACCATTTATGTCATCTTTGATTGCTTTTTGCAAGATCGAAATTTTTTTCACTTGGTACCGTAATTTTGATATATCATACTGCAGATCTTCCTCCTCATTCGTCATAGTAGAGCTTTCTAAGGGCTTAATGGGTGTGGAATTATTTTCAGGGGGAATTTTAGAACCCAATACTGATATCTATGCTTCGATATGCCCTTGGAATCATTTCAAACTGATTTTTTAAACAAGACTTATGCAATTTGAAAAAAACAATACATACCTTCTTCTTGCTTTTGAGGAGCTTGATATTGAAACTGAATTATCTCTGTGATTTCAGATATTCAATATCGAAAATTTGGTCTTGTAGTAGCCCTCCGAATATTCTTTCGAATGCCACAGGTCTGACCTGATTTGGATTCTTCAAGGTAAAGTTATTCCCAATCTCTCACAATGACCTAATTATGGACTAGTTCAGTAGATAAAAATTGTACGGCGTGCCACATGTCATTGTTTCCTCCTTTGGCTCTGAAATTGATACATAGGAAACTACAGTCCATGTAATTTTGGCCACATTTTACATAATTCCAATCAGATTCTCAGAGACATAATTATGATGATTTTCCCAAGGTCGTCTCTTTTAGATGAAATTCGAGAGCCTGCAAAAACCCTAACTTCCACAGATCATATCTCTGGAAATATTGCGAACCAAGATCTGAAATTTTTACACGAAGTTCCTCAGGGTTTATTCGAAACGGGTTTTTTTTTAGTGTCTGAACCCTCGTAGAAAAACTTTATAGCAAAAATTCCACGATGACCTGTTGAAGCAGTGAAACCCTATAATCGAAAGCTCTGATCCCAAATGTTATGAAACTAGCTCCAAAAATAGAAGAAACAAGATATCAACGCCTTATAAATTAGCCACTTTGAGGGTTCAAACTCCTTTACATTACATAAATGAACAATTCTTGGATGATTCAAATGAAAAAACCTCCTTTCTATATATAGGAATCCATGGGATCACAATATACTCCTATCCGACCTAACAATAATAATGTAAGGGCACAACCATAACAATAGTGGGGTTTTATGGGGCTCAAAAATAACAATATGGGGATTACAGGGTTATAACAATAACAATAAGGGGGCTAGACTAACACAATAATGGACTACACTAGTAATATAGGGACCTAACAAAGAGGATCCAAAAGGCTAAAGAAATTTCAAAATCCATTCCCAACTAGTCATGATGAGAATCAAGCTCTCATCAACATTGATATGGGCCGATGGCTTAGCTAGTACACCATGGCCTATGGTTAGTATGTGCACGATAAAAGATATATTTAAAGTTTATTGTTGTAACAAGTGCTAAAATAGTAAGGTCATAGGATTTACCGTGTGACCTCCCTGTCAACATTTAAATCCACCATAATGGACTACCAATGCCAAAACCAACATCATGCTATGGTGCAGATTTGTTTACCAAAAAAACCACCTGCCATTGCAACAATATAGCAAATACATAATTATTTTGACATGATCATGGGGTCATAATATGTATTCATTAGGTTATAACGTATATGCCAACCAACAAGCCTATTTATATTTTTAATATGATAAAATTTTATCCAATGTTCCATGGAATCAATGATGAATGGTTGAGCTATTTCATAATTATAATTGGGTTTTGATCATATATTGTAAAATTGGAAGAGATCATAACCTTGTGGATTCAACCCTTGGCGGTGCAGATCCACAACATTTTATATATTTAAATTTTTTTCCATCTATCCATGGTTGTGAGCTTTGATGTTTTGAACAAGGCCGAGATAATTTAAGGAACAATTCTAGCCTGTGTATTTTGTAACCAAGTGGATTTTTGTAGCTAAAATTGGCAGCAACCAAAGGAGTTTTGGTGGCATTTTGGAGGCCACTTTCTAGTAACAAATAACTTTATTTTAATGTAGGTTTTGGAGGAAGATTTTTTTTTTTAATTGAGTCTTTGGAGCGTTAATAACCAAGGCCACTCTCTTAGAGGAAGGACCCAGAGATATAGTCCAAATTGGATGAACTTTGTTATCAATTGGTTGTTGTCTATATTTTATCTTCCTCTCGATAATATACATTTTCTTATTAGTTGCAGCTTGATTCAACTCCTTTATGCTTTATTTAAATTAATTATTCTCATATTTTAAACTGATTGAAAGTAATAATTCACGCTTAAATTTTTTAATAAACCAAGTCATTTAACAATCTTGGATCACCCACATATGATAAGGAGATGTACTCAATTGTGTAGCTATGCCAGCAATATAAATATTATATTATGGAGAAGGACACAATCATCCACATGGACCACAATCCTCTTCAATTTACGTAGACACTAGGTAAGTTATATAATGTCTGTTGTTGGCGAGAGAATAGGTCTCACAGAGAAAACCTAGGTTCAGGTTAAGGGCCAACAAGGTTTTCCACCGTAGTCTAGTTTCACGCCGGCATTTGCACCCAACTCAGAAGAGCCGAGAGTCTCACCCGAGGCATGCCGCGACCTTAATATGGTAGGGAGGCGATCGGTATCACAACAACAACACCAATGATAAGGTTGAATCAAAGTTACATTGAAGGTCTAAAACAGTTGTAATGCAATGTTCCCTAACATATCTATCTCAGAAATGCGTTCCAACTTGTAATAAATAAATTTTGAAAGTGCTTGCAAAACCATTCATTCAAAACCATAACAGATACTCGAAACAACACTTATGATTGTATTAAGCATCGGCTATCAATGGAAAACTATTACAAGGCTCAACTGTGTGAGCATGAATAGATCAGAATACAAACAGTCCTATTGGACAGAGAGAAAATACAGAAACACAGAGGAATGGAGAATATTACAACATAAACAGAGCTCTCCTATGGTTTCCTATTGCCTATTCCCATCTGCACCAACCTCTCGATCCGCTGGCTGGCTTCCTATTTGTTCTGCTGCCAGCATGACTGATAGTTCCTCCTTTCTTCTCGCTCGACTGTCTTTTGTTTCTTCCTGTTCATTGGGAGTTCCACTGCTCGTTTCCTTCCGTGCTCTTCCGCCATCTGCGCTTTCTCCCGCAACAGCCGCGACACCTGTCCTTTGCTCCTTCGCAACCTTGACATATTTCTACCTACCATGGTTGCGTTCAGCCACGTGCTAGCTGCAACTCAAAATCTGTTACGTTTCAAAACAAGGACCCCAACAGGCCCATACCACATCCTATTGAATCGCCCCGAGTCAATTGTCCTGCACTGTCTCTACTTCCATGGGTCCACTCGGCCCTATTCCCTATTCTACCTGCCTCCCTTCTCCTGGTTGTCTAAAAAATGGCCCCAACTCTGGGAATTTGTTTATCGTTGATGCCTTGAGTTCTTGGAAGGTTGCCATGGCCTACTTCCACCCTTGCATTAGCTCTTCAGTTTCAGCCGTTGTTTTTGTGACAACTTCTTCCCCTACATTCGGCGGCAGGGCATTAAACACAGTGCATGGAAAATTTTAGGGGCTAATATTCGCAGGTGGGCTAATTTTCCATGGTTTTTCCAAAAAAAGTTTCGCCAATTTCCATTTTTTTATAAAAGTGATTCACCCAAATTTTACAATATAAAATTATTTTACCTTAAAAATTGCCAACATTATATAGAAAATATATATAATATCATTATAAATTTGAATAATTTTACAAATACATCAATAAACAATTTATATTTTTCATATTAGGGACTAGTGAGATTCTCCAAATTTTTAAACTTCAAAATAATTTTCCATCCTTAAAATTTTCCCTGACACAATGTTGATTTGAGTGTTGGCCTCAGCGGCCAATTGCTACATTGTCTGTGTACTGAGATTTACAGGTTGCCGAAGCTCCCGGATGGCTTGCTTGGCTGCCGTTGAAGTCTCCTATAATTGTTGTATCTGGACCTCTAACACATCTGCCTGGGCGTAGAGTTGGTCCAGTCCAGTCGGGTCCGTTGCTTCCCGGATTTCTTTGGATATCTGTTGGAGTTGTAGCGAGACCGGTTGTGCTTTTAGAGTGAGGGTTGTCGAGCATTCCTGTATACCCTTCAGTAGGTCGTATGCTTCTCATGCTGCAGTACTCAGAACTTCCTGCATTTTCGTTACTTGGCCATGTATTTCTGATATCTGTGTTGAGTACACAACCGTTGGGTCAGGTAATGCGAGTCGGGCTGCCAATGCCACTTTAAGTTCCACATTTTCCTGGTGGAGGTTTGAATATGCCACCCTAAGGTGGATTGCCTGCCGGACTACATTAGTATCCTGCATTTCTTCTGGTATTTGGCTGCTGCTATCCGTTACTGTAGGCCACACTTCCCTGAATACTCTGGCTATTGTCTCTAGTTGTTCCTGTAACCGCTCCTTTTCCGTCGTTAGTTGTTCACGTTGTTCAGTAAGCGTGCTTATCTGTTGTTTTTGTTACTCGCATTTCTACTGGAGCTACAAGTGGAGTCTCTCGACCTGCTGTGCTACTCTATGAATGAAATGGTACAGTTGAACTGTCCCCCACGTCTCCATGCTTTCGGCACCAGAGGTACCCTAATCTGGCATTCGCACATGGAGTGGTTGTCCGCTGGCAACAGATCTCACTGACTAGTCCTAAGGTGATTGTGGCGGTGTTTGGTGCTGTAGCTGGTTGCTCGAGTCTGCCATCTATAGATCTTTTTGCCCTTCTTGGCCTGCTAGGTCAAGTGGTTGGAGCGGAGTCTACTCGGGGAGTGGCCCAGCTATTTCTTCTATTGACTGCTCTAACTGATTGATGAGGTTGGTAAAAGTAGTTTGCGGGATCACGGTTGGGTTAACTGGGGGTACCACTTCTATACCTGAGTTAACCTCCATTCTATGGTCCCCATTGTTTATTCTTTTAATGACTGGATTAGACACGGTGGCTGATGAGGTGGATGGTGCGGAGGTGTGGGGTTCTCAAGAGATGGGTGAGGTGGTGGGTGGTAGTTGGTTTGAGCAGGGCGGTGACATGCGGATGTTTAAGAAATCAAGGGGTTATATGGGGTTGTGGGGTGGTAACCCTCTGGCCTCTTCGGGCTCAACTATCTTCTCTTCTCGGATTGGTACCCCTACGCTCAACTGTTGAGGTGGGTCCTCCCCTGTGAGGTCGACCACCGGGCTAGATTCTGCAACCTTGGCCCTTTTGGCCTTCGGTGCTGCTACTGGTTTCGGAGCCTTACTCTTTCCAACCAGTGTTGTAGTTGCTGGTGGTGGTGAATTGAACAAGACATTGGGGGTTTGTGCAAAGATGAAGGTCGTGCTGGGAGATGGATTAGACTGGGATGCCTGAAATTCTGAAAATGTTGGAAACGGAGTTGCATCACTTGCTAGTACTTGAACTACCTTATTAAATATTTTTACCTTGGTGTTCAGCTACTGAATAATTGGGAAGAGCTATAGGTTTGACATCTTGGCCGCTGCTTCCTCCGAAGTTACTCCCAGTAGAAGGTTTGGTAGCATTCCGTCAAAGAGATACGTGTACACTCCATCCCTGATCTCCATTGCCACTTCTGGCCATGAACAGACCTTCATGTGGAAGGCTGCGTCGTCAAGCTATAACTTCAGAGGCCTCATCTGGAACGTTGTTTCTGGTACACATGTAGGCCTAAGAAAATTATGTTTATGTGTGACTCCGAACCAGACCTACTCACTATATCCATCTAGTAGATTTATTGGAATCCTTTTTTGACACATTACGACGTCAACCATCTGACCATACCAAACTCTGAAGGCTTCTACATTCACCTCCTTTGTGCTTGGGTCTCCAGAAACTTTCCACAGCACAAACTTCATGGCCACAGGTTGGTCTTCTGCTATCTCTACTGGTATCCTGATGCTGGAGAAGGTCCATTTCCACATGGCCAGCGCCGTGATCAAATATCCATAGATAAACCTGGTCGCTCTCTTGTAATTGTCCTCGCAGGCTTCGAACAATTCTTTTAGCAGGAAGGAGCACCAATTCAGCCTTCTCCCTTGGACACAGTGCTCCGCAACCGAAATTGTATCTAACGTGCACTCCCCTTTTGTATAGTGCCTCATCATATTGCTAGCAATCAGGTAGCAAGCGAACTTGACCTCCGATCTATTAATCAACTCAATCTTTGCTCCCTTCCCTCCTCTTCGAGTGTCATACTTGGCATAATAGTCTGTGTCTCCAGACTTCTGTGCCCTCTTAGACACAGTTTGGAACGCTGATGCCACGTACCTTCCTTCCTGCGACAGTCCAATTAACCTATGGATATCTTC
Organism: Pinus albicaulis; assembly: GCA_034641835.2. Lineage (NCBI taxonomy): Eukaryota > Viridiplantae > Streptophyta > Pinopsida > Pinales > Pinaceae > Pinus > Pinus albicaulis. The sequence goes on along the minus strand of CM076583.1, from coordinate 238,265,500 downwards.
GGCATGAATTGGGATTTCCTTTCCCAACCATAGAGAGCCATTCTAAATCCTGCTTAACAGAAATTTTGTGCACCGCATCGTAGCGCCTGTAATCCCGAAAACTGGTGAGTTCCTCAAGTTCATTATCCTAGACTGTTGGATGCCCCTGAACTCTGGTAGAACTCTCGCTATTGCTCGCCCTGCCTCTGTTGCATAATTCTCGATGTACACCTGCCTTTTTAGTGCAGGAAATTTAAAATAATCCGTAAGATCAGTGTCGATCAGGGTCACACTGTCGTATTTTCCCACCAGGGACTCCATTTTCTGAATTCTGTTATCCATCTCCTGTTCCAAAATCGTTGATCTTACTCTTGTCATTCTGGCTCGTCGCTGGTATACATGTAGAACAATAATTTCTCTTTTCTCCTGAATTCCTTCTTCCGAACGCCTTCTCTGTTCTGGTTCTTGTTCAGCTTCCCTTGCTCTCTTGGAGTTTTCTAACTCTAACTCAGATTTTTCTGGAATTCTCACGCTCTTTTGCATGCGGGTTATGTAAGTAACCGGCACGGGTGAGGTTGATGAGACCCCATAACTAATTAATTTTTCCCTGGCTTCTCCCGTGGCTACAATTGTGCGATTAGTTAGCTGCTGAGGTGGGTTCTGACATTGCTGACTATGGTTTTGGGATTTGGACAGGCGCAACGACTGGTGGTTACGTCTAATTATGGAAAATTTATTACAGTATGGGTGATGCTAATTATGGAAATTATTTCCAAATCTTAGTAATCCTACGGACTGACACTGGTACTACGCTTAATGATGATGGGCTGATGTTCGGCACACTTTTCTGTTTGACGTGGATGACCCATTGGACACTACCCCTCCCCGACCACTATTGGTTATGTTGCGGTCTCCGCAACACAACTGTAATTTCTTTTATTATGTTGAATCCTATGTATGCTCATCTCGGGTGTGAGAGAGTTATTGACTCTATTCTACCCTACTAACTCCTCTCAGTTGCGTGAGTTATTGAAAATGAAATGGTTAACTTACTCTTGGTAGGGCTTCAGGCGTGCGTCATTGACCCATCCCTGTAGAACTTTTTCATTCAGTTGTGCCAGCCGAACTGCTCCTAAATGTTTGATTTCTATGACATGAAATGGTCCTAGCCAATGCATCTGCAGTTTCCCTGGGAAATTTTAGAATTTACTGTCATCGAGTAGAAATTTCTCCCCGACTTGAAAAGTATTTTTCTTAATATGCTGGTTGTGCCAAGCTTTCTACCTCTCCTTTTCTACCGTATGGTGAAATTCCACAAGAAATTTTCCTTCTTCAAGTTCTTGCAGCTCCTGCAAGTGCTCCTTTAGGGATTCTTCTTCAGATAACTGTAGGGTTGTTGCAATTAGAAGGCTTGGTACGATGAATTCCACTGGGACTACCATTTCTCTTCCGTAAACTAGCTAGAATGGCATCTGGTTGTTTAATCATTTTACCGTTGTTCGGTATGCCCATAATGTTGCTGGTATCTATTCATCCCAGTCATCGCACTGTGCATTGCATATCTTCGTCAGGCCTTTCTCTAGTATCTTGTTGAATGCTTCCACTGTACTATTTTCTTGCGGATGACACAAACTGCTTTTATGGTGTTGTATCATGAAGCTCTGCAGGAGGGACTTAACAGTATCTTTGATGAAGTGGGTACCTTGGTCGCTGGTCAAGCTTTTCGGACATCCAAATCGACTGATTATATTTTCAAATATGAACCTAGCAGTAGTCTCTGTCGTGAAGTTCCTCACTGGTGTAGCTTCTGCCTAGCACGTCAGGGAGTCGGTCGCTGTTATTATGTACCTTGCCTTTGAGTATCTTGCAGCTGGTGTAATTGGTCCTACAAAATCGACTACCCACTTCTCGAATGGTTGCAGTACTTTTATCGGATGAAGCAGAAGCTTATCTCTGTGAGATGGCCATCCTGTCCGCTGACAAACATCACATTTCTGAATAAATGATTTGATGTCCTTGTGTATTGTTGGCCACCATAAGCCTACTTGTAGTACCTTGCCTACCGTCAGTTTAGCTCCCACGTGCCCTCTCGCAACACCACTATGGCTTTCCCATAGTACAACTTCCCTTTCATGGTCTAGGACACATCTTCGGAGAACGTGTTCTAGCCCCATCTTGTATAGATGTCCCTCTATTAGCTGATACTCTGTTGCTCGAACTACCAGGTGCCTCTTTTGTGTTGAAGTATACTCTTGCAGACACTGTCCTGTCATGAGGTAGGCTTCTATCTTGTTCAGGTAGTCCAGGATGGCTTCTACTCTAAAAAGATCAGCATCTGGCAACTTGTAGAAATTTGAATAATGGCTGAATTATTCACCGAGATTATCCTAATTACACACTATTTGAGCTTCATGCATAATACATAACCTCTTCTACAATTGATCATCAATTTGCGAAAATTAGAAGCAGTCGCATGCGCACATTAAAACATAATCAAGCACACATATAACACAGTATGTAATGGGGAAAGCATACAGCTGAAAACCCCCAACTATCTGTATATTATAATGATAGAGAACATGTAACAATACATAGCACAAAGCTCAAATAACCCTTAGGAAAAGCGTATTTCCTTCTGTCAGCTGCATGTGCCACATCCAAGCATCAAACTGAAGTGCTCCAAGAGGATAAGATAATGTTTATAGTCTAAATATTATTAATGGTTAATAATATTTGACTGTTCTATTTTTAGCCCGACAGTCTAAAAATAGATTCCGCCCAATGTCTAAAAATAGAAGTCCATCTATTTTTACCAACTCGACCAATCATCCATAAATAGCATCCCGCAACTCATAGACCATGATCCATATGTCTAAAAATAGACATAGTCTAAAAATAGACTTTGCGACAAAAATCACTTGTGTGACCCCCACCTAGTTTTGGTGATCACTTTTCAACTAGGATCAGGAAAGATGTTTCAGGATGCCTCCTTCACTGTTTCTTGTTGCAATCTTCAACACTCCCTCTCAACAAGAAAGGATTGTCTTTGCATGCGACATGCAACTCCATGCATTCGCCCTACAACCTTCACAAGCGCCATGCAACTCCATGCATCTGCTCTGCAACTCTTCCGAAACTGAATAGGCTCCAAACAACTCAATCAATCGGATGCATCTATCATCAAAGTCTTCGACTTCTGCTGGTACCAACTGCACATGTCATCAGGAACCACTGCGCTGTTGAACTCTTGCACCCATGCACTCTGCACTTGCTGTCAACTCTGATTCGCGCTCCAGTATCTGACAGTGTCACTTTGATCTGCCTGCATCAATCCAACTGATCATGCTACTGTTGCGCTGTGGGCACCTCGTAGCCAGGTTCAATTCATGAGATCCACACCATCTCATGAATCCTGCCCAGAAATCTCCTCTTGGGATTATTCATGCATGTCGCCCCACCTCACACCTGGTGGTATAGCTGCATGCACTCCCTCTGCCCATCTGGCACGAAATTTCTCTGCATGAGTGGTTGCTCCCACTCCATGATCCTCATCTTGTGGCTGCTCCACATCCCGAGGTTCACTATTACCTGCATGCAAAACTTGCTCCCTCTCGAGCATCAATTGCATGTCTTTCTTGCACTTCCCAACAGTAGGAAGCTTCGTAGACATCCCATCTACTTCAAGTCTGTAGAGATTCTTTGCTCGAATCCCAACCTTCTTGACTTGTTCGGTTTCCTTCTACCGAAGGAAAATTTTTCCTTCATTGAAGACAACTTCATACCCTTTATCCTCTAACATTGCAACTGAGATCAAATTCTTCTTTAAACCTGGAACATGCACTACATCTTGTAAAAGAATGAGTTTACCTGACTCCCTCTGAAAGGTTATGGTACCAATGTCGGTCGCATTGTATCGTCCATTTTCGCCCAACTCAACATGCAACTGGAGATCTTTCTCCACCAAGTTACTGAAAAGATTCACATCTCTCGTCATGTGAAAGGAAGCACCACTATCAAAATACCACCCCGATCCCAATGCACTAGACACCATGCATGCGATCAATGAGAATTCCAGCTCAAATTGCGAGGCAAGAGCCACACCAGTTGTAGCTCCAGCAGCCTCCTTGTTGTTCTTCTTCTGTGGACAATTTGTGGCGTAATGCCCATGCTTGTGACAGTGAAAACACTTCACTTCGCACATGTCACGCTCTTTACCATCCGCACCAGATTGAGAAGCATTCTTCTTGCCCTTCCCCTTCCTTTCTTTGGCAGCCAAAGCGCAATCCTCTTCATCATCATTCTTTGATGAAGATCCATCCCTGGTACTCCGCCTTATCTCCTCTTGCACAAGATCCGACCAAAGTCGCTCCCATCCTGGAAATTTCTCCCGACCATTGACAGAGTCCTCGTAGCTATGCCAACTCTTCGGAAGACCAAGGAGAGCCAAGCTCACCAAGTCTTCTTCATCCACACTAACTCTTACACTCCCAAGCTCATCCCTGTAGTGGACAAACTTTTTCAAGTATACCGGAATAGTGTCATTCTTCTCCATCTTTATTTTCCTGAGTTTATCCTTGAGCGCCAACTTCCTCTGGTCGCTCTTGCTTTGGAATAAATCTGTCAAGGCTTTCCACATCAAAAATGGAGAAGCCTTACCATGCAGGCTGGATACTATGTGATCCTTCACGCCCTCCAACAGAATCCTTTGACACCTTGCTGTCTTCTTTTGCCAAGCCTCAACCAAGGCTACATCGCTAGGCTTTGGAACTTCAGAATCTATGAACTCCTTCAGCCCATTGTCATCGAGCACCACCTCCATCCTATCTCTCCATGCAATATAATTCAAGCTGCCTTCAAGAGTATACTCCAATCGCAGTCATTGATAAGACATTTTGACTTTGACACCAAGAAAACACTGCTGCAAATTCGAATTCCACCAGCTCAAAACTCAACTGCTTCTGATATGTGAGAACAAAGTATTTCTAGCACAGAGATCGAATGTAGGGGAATTTACTAGATAAATCACCTTTCAAAGGAAAGGATGGATCCAGAGGCTACCTGGCTGGCTTACAGACTCTGTCTACCAAAATAAATTGCAATCACTGTAATAGATCCGATGACCAATTCTCGCTCCGATACCATGTATAAATTTGAATAATGGCTGAATTATTCACCGAGATTATCCTAATTACACACTATTTGAGCTTCATGCATAATACATAACCTCTTCTACAATTGATCATCAATTTGCGGAAATTATAAGCAGTCACATGCGCACATTAAAACATAATCAAGCACACATATAACACAGTATGTAATGGGGAAAGCATACAGTTGAAAACCCCCAACTATCTGTATATTATAATGATAGAGAACATGTAACAATACATAGCACAAAGCTCAACTAACCCTTAGGAAAAGCGTATTTCCTTCTGGCAGCTGCATGTGCCACATCTAAGCATCAAACTAAAGTGCTTCAAGAGGATAAGATAATGTTTATAGTCTAAATATTATTAAGGGTTAATAATATTTGACTGTTCTATTTTTAGCCCGACAGTCTAAAAATAGATTCCGCCCAATGTCTAAAAATAGAGGTCCATCTATTTTTACCAACTCAACCAATCATCCATAAATAGCATCCCGCAACTCATAGACCATGATCCATATGTCTAAAAATAGACATAGTCTAAAAATAGACTTTGCGACAAAAATCACTTGTGTGGCCCCCACCTAGTTTTGGTGATCACTTTCCAACTAGGATCAGGAAAGATGTTTCAGGATGCCTTCTTCACTATTTCTTGTTGAAATCTTCAACACAACTGATCATCTAGAGATCCTCCATTTTCTCCATTCTCTAGTCGAGATAGGTGATCAGGCCCTACGTTAAGTCTTCCGGGCTTTACAATTACCTCAAAGGTGAAAGCCTAGAAAATTAGGAGCCATCTGCAGATTCTCCCTTCTAAGACTGGCTTGTTTACTAAGTATTTCATGCTGAGTGATCTGTGAAAAATTTAAACGTACCTCCCAACAGGTAGTGGCAAAATATCTAAAGAGAGTACACCATGGAAAATTCCTCCCGATCTGTTGTTGTGTAGTTCCATTCTGCTCTGGATAGCTTGCGACTGGCGAAGTATACCAGATGATCGACTGAAGTGTCTCCAGGTTGAGCCAAGACCGCTCTGAGTGCAATGCTGAAAGCATCGATGTGTACATGAAATTTTTTGTCCCAGTCTGGATGGAATAGTATTGGCGCACTCACTAGCTTTTCCTTTAGGGTGTCCAGGGCTGTTCTGCAGTTGTCCGTCCACTAGAACTATTATGATTTCTTCAATAGTTTCTCTAATGGCGTTGTTATCTTGGCGTAGTTGTGAATGAAATGTCGGTAGTAACTTGTGTGGCCTAGCAGTGACCTTAGCTGTTTTATAGTTTCTAGCGCCTCCATGCTGAAAATCACTGCTACTTTGGCCGGGTCTACGCAAACACCTTGATTACATACCACGTGCCCTAGCAGTGTTCCAAACGGTACGTCAAATATACACTTCTTCAGTTTCAACGAGATCTACAGCTGTCGACATCTATCAAACATTACTCTCAACAAGCTCGCATGATCCTTTAATATGCTATAAACAGTCCAGTCGTCCATATAGACTTCTAAGAACTTGTGGATGTATTCCCGGAATGCGGCTATCACAATGCGAGGGAAGACTGCAGGTGCATTCTTCAATCCGAATGGCATCACATTGTATGCGAAAGAGCCCCATTCGGTGGTGAATGTTGTCTTTCTCTTGTCTTCCTCCACTATTCTTACCTGATGGTATCCCGAGAACCCATTGGTGAATGAGTATGCCTCGTTCCCCGCAACATTGTCAAGGACTTTGTCACTGAATGGAGTAGGAAACAGATCATGGATACAAGCATTGTTTAAGCTTCTGTAATATACACAGACTCGTATCTCCGATTTCTCCTTTTTGCTCTGTATAACTATGGGGCTTACCCATTCCGCTTCTTCTACTGGGAATATTAATCCATCCTTCAACATTTTTTCGATCTCTGCTTTCACATTTTCCTTTACTCTTGGGTTCAGACGATATGGTCTATGTTTCACAGGCCTTACATCGGGTTTTAGTATTATCCTGATTTCCCCCATCTCCCCTTTTATGCCCTTTATATCTGCTACTGATGAAGGAAACAAGTCCTCATATTCCTTGAGTAGACTGAATATTTCCTTAGTTGTTTGTTCATCCCAATAGTCTCCAATTATCGCCAGTTTAGGTTTGTCTTCTATTCCAATATTTACTTTGTTGGTTCTGAGAGGTAACAGATGGATCCCTTCTATCGTCGGTTCTTCTTTTATGTCCCTCTCCCCTTTTTTTTCTTCAAAATACAGGTGCCTGAGATCCTCCAGATTGTCATCGTCCACCTCACTATTAATTTCTTGACACGCCACCTTTTGTTGGATACCCTGGTATTGAAACGACTGCTCGTCCGTCTGTTCGATATCAGGGAAGAACAGTACCTTCTTGCTAGTTTGCAACTCTTGTGTAATCGGCTATGTCTTACCTTAAAACGAGAAACACTGTGTGAAGTTGTCCACAACTTCCTTCCATTTGTGGGTCCCTCTCCTTTTTTCCTCCGTCAGGTACCAGGCCTTTGGAATTACGTCCAGAGAGTGGATAAACTGGTGGACCCATAGTTCTTCTGGATATCCATCGGTTCTCCATTGGGCTTCACATTTCTCCAGATGTTGTCTGGGGTCTGAGTCCCCTTGGTACTTGTCCTTACTTCCGGGTCCTTCATCCTCCTTAAATATAGTTTCAAGTGCTGCTGCAACTTCGTCCCACTGTGTCAATGAGTTGTGATGATTACTCCACCATCTTGTGGATGTGGATTGTAATGCCATGTCCATCAGTGGTACTCTGTGACTTTTCGGTACCGTAGTTTCTATCTTGGCTATGAAAAGGTTTACAGCCTTCATATCAGATAATATTGGGTATTCCTGAATCTCGGCCCTGATCCAATTGACTCTTCCAATATTGGCGCATCTCCTTGTATTTGTTTCATACCCTCCTTGCTGCCAATCATCCCAAGCTATTTCTGATCCCAATTCTAAGCTTTGGATGCTTCTCCAGCGTACCGAGCCTTCTGCTGTCGGGTTAATGTGATCTTCTATTCTTCCTGCGGTCATTTGATAGAGATGGTCCAGAAGCTGAGCATCTTCTCTGTTATCCACAGTCTCTGTATATCTCGATCCTTGGTATGGGTCGAGTGGCTGAGTGAATCTGATCTCCCCATCCTCGAAGATCATCAAATATTTCTTCAGATCGATTACTGCATAATTTTCAAAGGCCTAATAAATTCCTAATAGTGCAGGGTACGGATCTTTATCTCCCATGATGTCGATGACTTCAAAGTCCGTAAATGTCTTTACTCCCACAATATCAACTTCAACCTCCTCCAGTCGGCCGATGGGAACAATGAAATATTGGTTTGCCATCCGAAGTTGAATCGGGGAATATGTCAATCTTGGCTTCCATAATTCCTCCCAAGTTTTTCTTGGTAGGATGTTGACATTAGATCCTAAATCAAGAATGGTGTCTTTGATCTAGAACCCCGCAACTTGTGTGTTCACTCGGAATTCCTTTCATGTCCTTTGTTTATTTCTCTTAATTATCTGTACATACTTTTGGTCCACCTCTGTTGATTCTCTTGCTCCTGTGTTCTTCTTCAGCACCCCTTCCACATTCTGCTTTAGCCGTTCTAGCATTGGTGCGTTGTTAACAATTTTCAGGAATAGATGGAACCACTCCTGGATCAAAGCTTCAGAACTAATTTGGGTTTCATTGTCTTCCTGAGTTTTCTGCAACTCAATTCCTTTGTTTCCCCCCAATTGGGCAAACATTTCTGCTGCTTCCTGAATGAATTTTTTCTGTCGTTCTGTTTTGATCGGGAGCTTCAGGGATGCTGGCCTGATCAATTTTATTGGGTCCATAGTACATGCATCTTCCCCCGTTCTTTTGCCTCCTCATGTCACTATGGCCACGTTTTTCATTGTCTAAGTTCCCATTAACCTGGGTTCTGCATTCACTAAATTTTCCCCCTCTGTCTAGCTCTTTCCTCCCATCTTTTGATAAGCTCCAGGCAATATTCTGTTGCGTGTGTGTTAACCCAGCACTGAGAACACCAGGGTCTTCTAGGGAGTGGACATTCTCTAGCTACATTTCCTTCCTGGTCACAGTTGTAGGATCTTACCGGATCTCTACCTCCTGCTCGACCTCCCCTCATGCCTCCACCTCTTCCTCGGGGAGCTTCTTTTACTATGTACGAAGGCTGGTCCAGCCACTCCACCAGTGCATCTAGTGCTCGGCACTGCTCTGTGCCGTGTGTGGTTGAGGCAAAAAAATCACAGTATATATTATTTGGAACATTGGAATATTTCTGTAAGATCGGACACAAGCGAGGTTGATGGCCCATCTTTTTGCGTATTTCACAATACTCATTGGTGGCTGGACTTTGTTGTGCGGGGAATCCTGTGTATTGCTGTTGCATTGGATAGATCCCCTAGGTGTTTATTTGCACAACCCCTCCTAGTGGTGGAGCCCCTTGTGCCCCTACGTCCGATGTCCCCACATTTTGGCCCTGCAACCGGGGACATTCAGTTGCTACATGTCCCCCATGAGACAATGCGTGCACCATACATTCGGTCTCGCCGGTCGCATTGGTTGCATTTCCTTGAGTTTCTCTGTCAGACTGGCTATTTTATGTTGCAAACCCATTATAGAGGGGTCATGTACCGCTTCTCCTCCCTTAAAATCTTGTGAGTAACCCGCCATGGCTTCTATCTTCATTTCCTGCTCTAGTGTGTCCTGCAATGTGTCGATCATTTATTGAGTTAATGCAGTTCAAAGGTAGTAGAGCTTTAATGAACCAGTCCCTCTGATGGTTTGGATCAATTGGATAGCTGATTTTTCCGATTGCGTCCTTGAATCTCCGCATCAAATCCCAAGCATTTTCTCCTTCTCGCTGCTTGATTTCCCACATCTCTGACAGGCCTTGTTGGTCTATTTGGGGCAGTTTGAATTCCTTAATGAAATCCCTCTTTACATCTGCCATCGCTGGATTCGGGTGAGCTTCCGACCATTTCATAAACCAGAGTAGGGCTCTCTCCCTAAGGGTGGTCTGAAATTCTATCAACTTCCCAACATTTGGTGTCTTTCGTGCCCTCCATATGGCCTTGCAAAGGTACCAGTTTTGTTCGACATTGTCGTTACCCTTCCCAAAGAATTCTGGATACTGGGTAAGTGATCCTGCCATGTTCACTTGAATAGGTGTCACTAAAATGAAGCCGTTGGATCCTGGTTGTGAGATTGTGCCACTAGAAATCCTACTACTATTATGTGTTACTGTTGGAGACTGAATACTATGCAACTTACTTAAGTCACGCAACTTAACAAAAATTTCACTTATGGGCTTATAGAGCACCAGGGGAAGGTTGGGACTAGAGCTACTTGAACTGTGGGGACTAGGAATACCTTGAGATATGGACGTCGGCCTTTCTTGAAATATTTTCTCCATTGCAATGTGCATCTCCACATCGGACACCTCCTCTGTGCGCACATCTGTACCTTCTCCGTCGGACTTCCTTCCTTTCTCCATTTGGGCTGGACTCCTATACACCTGCCGCACTTCTTTCACGGCCCCTCCTATATCATAGGGACCCACCTAACCTTCCATTCCCTTTGTCATCTGAGGCGCCTCCTCTTTGTTCTTTCGACCGCTTTCCTATCTTTTCAACTCCTTCATCACCCTCTCTCGCCACCTTTCTGCAATCTGCGCCCTCCGATGCGCTCATCGCTCCCTGAGCCTGTTGGCGATCTCGACATCCATACTCCTACTCCCCCTTCTCACGGTTCTTGTAACATCTCTCCCTTAGTCCCTTCCCTCGGCACCATAGGGTTTACGCTTCCATATCTGTTTTTCGGAATCCCATCAGTCCTTCATCTACCATCAATGCCTTAATCCACAAAGGAATCTCCTTCAGCAGCTTCCCCCTTAACCCGGATCTGAAGGTATCTTCTGCTCTTGAGAAAGACTGGTAGCACTCAGTTGGAAACTCCATTATATATCCGTCTAAGGTAGATTCCACCCAAAAATCTATAGCTCAGGTTAAATCAGTGTTTAACCGATGAAGGGCCACCAGATCCTCATGCGCCCACTTGCGATTTATCTTCCGCGACTTTTCTTTTACAGCCTTGGTCTGAAGCCTCCGCAACCAGTTGTAAAGTTCTTCTGGGAACTTTCCCCAAAATATTTCGTACATGTCACTAGCAGAGTCGGAGAATAGAACCAGGTTTTTAATCGCTTTCTCCTTCTGTTGTCTCAGCTCAACTTGCTGAGCAATGAACTGATCTAGGTGGTTATCCCACCAGCTTCGTGTTTCTCTTTCAAAGATCCGAGATACCATGATCTAGCTCCCAAATGAATTTTCAGGCCCTGGCAACGGAACCATTTGTTGGCGAGAGAACAGGTTTCACAGAGAAGACCCGGGTTCAGGTTAAAGGCCAACAAGGTTTTCCGTCGTAGTCTAGTTTCATGTCGGCATTTGCACCCAGCTCCGAAGAGCTGAGAGTCTAACCCGAGGCATGCCACGACCTTACTATGGGAGGGAGGCGATCGGTATCACAAAAATAACACCATTGATAAGGTTGAATCAAAGTTACGTTGAAGGTCTAAAACAGCCGTAATACAATGTTCCCTAACATATCTCTCTCAGAAATGCGTTTCGACTTGTAATAAATAAAATTTTAAAAGTGCTTGCAAAACCATTAATTCAAAACCATAACATATACTCGAAACAACACTTCTACTTGTATTAAGCATCAACTATCAGTGGCAAACTATTACAAGGCTCAACTGTGTGAGCATGAACAGAGCAGAATACAAAAATTCCTATTGGACAGAGAGAAAATACAAAAACACAGAGGAATGGAGAACATTACAACACAGACAGAGCTCCCTTGTAGCTCCCTGTTGCCTATTCCCATGTCCACCAACCTCTCGATTCGTTGGCTGGCTGCCTATTTGTTCTGTTGCCAGCGCGACTGATAGTTCATCCTTTCTTCTCGCTCAGCTGTCTTTTGTTTCTTCTTGTTCATCGGGAGTTCCACTGCTCATTTCCTTCCGTGCTCTTCCGCCATATGTGCTTGCTCCCGCAATAGTCGCGACACCTTTCCTTTGCTCCTTTGCAACTTTGACATCTTTCTGCCTACCGTGGTTGTGTTCTACCACGTACTAGCCGCAAATCAAAATATGTTAAGTTTCAAAACAAGGGCCCCCACATCTGCCATCATAAATGGTCCACATATCTACAATAATTCCATTTGAACATAAAATACAATAAGGGAAATACTAATCATGTTATTAGTTGTTGGTTGTGTCACTGACCACAGTTATCAACTCTTGTGGGCACGAGACATTTGGGTGGCTACTGTTATACAACAATGTTGCATGATCCTTGTGCCTTAAAAATGATAGGAAACCAATAATAGCAGTCCACTTCGAGGGGGAAACCTCCTTATCCAATAAATATAATGAATAAGACAATATTTGATGATTTATGACTAGGTCACCCTAGGATATATATATATATATATATATATATATATATATATATATATATGAATGAGACTAAGGATGCAATTATAATAAAATGGGACCAAAGGGCTCTAACCTACATAACAATATAACAATATAAATGTAATGACTTAATATTCTAGGGCTTAATAAGTGGTTTTTGGGTTAACATAGTGCTTATATAGGGTTTAACATGTGCCTCCCCTTCAAAGAAGTGTTGTCCTCAACACTTCACTATCATTGGGTGTTTCTGCATGAAACACTCATCTTCCCATGTCGCTTCTTCTAATGGTAGGTTCTTCCATTTGATGAGGTACTTAGTAATTTCTGAATTTCTTAGCTACTTAGTCCTTATTTCCAAAAAAAATTATGGTTCTAGTATTATTTTCCCTTCTTCATTAATAATTGGTAGAAGATTTTGGACTAGGATCTTATCATTAATGACCATATTTAATTAAGAAACATGGAATATTGGATGAACATGTGAGGATGGAGGCAGTTCCAATTTGTATGCCATACTTCCAATCCTTTGCAACACCTTATAGGGGCCATAATACCTTGAAGATAATTTATTGTCCTTTTTTTTTTCTTGAGGGACATATGTTTATATGGTTGTAGTCTCATAAATACAAAATTACCCACTTCAAATTTCCTTTCACTGTGATGTTAATTTGCTTGTTGTTTCATTCTATTTTGTGTCATAGCCAAGTTGTATTTCAATAATTTGAGAACACCTTGTTGGTGTTCGATGTGGTCCTTTAATGCTTGAGCATATATTGTCCCTTTCAAGGGTGATGTGATGGATGGGGGATTATATCCATGAAGTGCCATAAATGGTGACATTTTTTATAAAGTATGGAAGAATTTTTTGTACCACCATTATGCCAAGGGAAACCATTTGACCCATTTTATCTATTTATTAGATGCAAAGCAATGTAGATATCCTTCTTAACATTAATTTACAATCTCAAATTTCCTATCAGATTGAGGATGGTAAGATGAGCTATGTGTAATACCAAGTATTAATAAATCAATAAATAATAAGAATAATAAATTAATTAATTAATATTAAAATTTTATTGAATATACAAATAGCTTATTTGTAACATTCCCATAAAATTATGATTGAATAATAACATGTTCAGATGCACTTTAGGTTATTAAATTTGCTTTTTTGCATGAATTTTTTTTATTGAATATATGATTTTGTGGGTGGTTGAAAGTTTCTAAAGGACATTCATGTAGAAAATTATTTATTGCATTTATGATTTGTATTTTGATTTTCATTTAGTTATTTTATCATCTACAAGTATTACAAGTGACAAGGGATACAACATTCCTAGCGACCTAACCACTTAGAGAGGAAATGAGAAACAATAGGAAAATTGATGAACTAGAAACAAGTAGTGTCATCTAGTCCAGATCTTTTTGTATCAATTGAGGCTCACTTCTAGTAATAGGCATTCATGTTTATATTTTATATTCAGTAGGAGTTAATAAGTGTGAATAATTTGGTGTTCTAAGGATAATTATTGTGATAGAAAATAACTAAAAGTGACAAAGGTTCTAAGAAGGAAATTTTCTACGATTGATTCCCAATGTTAATGGTATAAATTTATCTAGGAAAGGAAATGAAGGAACTTAGAAATTTATTGAAGATGAGAACAAATGATAGCCTCATAACAATGACCAACTTAGAATTACAAGATGAACATAATGGAATATTAAATAAATACTTAAGATGAGTGAGTGGAAGTCTCAAAAGTGAATGTAAAAAATTAACAAAGAAACAATGGCCTACACTAGAGGGGAATGAAAGATTTTAGTTTTAGGGAATATCACGAGGTATCACATGAATCATGAATAACCTTATGGAAGTATATAAGTATTTTGTATAAGAATATGATAAGGATCAATATAAGGTCCAAATAAGGATGATGCTTACCAGAAAGAAAATATTATCAGTCAACCATGAAGTTTAATGATCATGAAGGAGGTCATTAGAAGTAATAAAACTATGCATGCTATAGGATGAGAACAAAGAAGACAAGTAAGAAATGATGAAAAGTTTGAGGAAAAAATAAATAACATCTTTTCATAAAGGTAGTATTCCCTTATTTAGTCAAGGATCAGTGACAGATGAGCAAGGTGCCCAAATTAATCACAACAATATGGAATATTAGGTTTTGAGAAGTTAATTAATGCTCAAATGGCTCCTCGGAGGACTACATGTAATGCATAGAATGGAAGTCCTGGGGGAACTATAAAAATGTAATAAATCATATAACCAACTTATTTGATGATAGTGAAGGGGTGTCTCTCCCTTAAGTGATAAGTAATCTTAAGAATATTGATGAGTGGACTAAAAAAGATTATTAGTAAGGGATAAGGTGATGAGAAATATAATTTATAAGTGTCAAGATAGGGAGTTTTGAACACTCGTAATTTGTCAATAATAATAAGTGATAAATTTAGAAAATGTTTGAAGAAAACAATTGAAGTATAGGAAGGAGTTTTGCTAGAAATTCCATAAAGATTGACAACAAAAGTATGGTAGAATAATTATGTACAGATTGACAACAGAAATTAGAATCAACTAGTAGAGAGTGTACTTGACTGATATGCACTCATTGTTTCATGAGTATTTGACAATATATTGAGACTTCATATAAATCAACTTGTCAAGTTTGCACCATTAGTATTGAAAGAAGTTATTACAAACAAACCAAGCATATAAAATTTTTTGGGGCAATAATGGTAGTAGTAGTTCAAGTGTTGCAAATCTAAACCACAGATAGTGTTCACAAACCATAAGGGAAAGGGAATAATCTCTAGCACAACTTGAAGAAGGTTGAATCTATAGTAAAAAAGATTAAGTGATATTGAAATGGGAATTTGATGAGATAAACAAACATTTTTTAGGCTGAACAATGATAGTTACCAAGTAATGGATAAATCATTAGGGAAAAAAAACCCTCGTACAAGTGATTTAAGCATGACAAAAAACTTAAACAATGATGACCTAGTGTTGAGTTCCATTGAGTAGAATGATACTATGAGGGATAAGAAAAATATGTATAGTTATCATGGATTTTAATTTTGATATTGATGATTTAAGGAATGATAGTATGACTAGTAATATATTAATGATGAATTTCACTAAATTTCCTCGGGGAAAGAGAAATACATGACTAGATATTAAGGCCTAAGATAATGAGATTCATTTGAAATTTAATGATGTAATGTTGTTAGGTCCCTATAATTTGTTAGATTGGCAAGATCAAATGTACAAGGAACATCAAACCAGTCTTTGGAGTCCTAGGACCTAGCCTTCTTGGACTCAGAGAGGGCTCTCTCTATACTTGGTTAAAGGATGTAACTTGATAGATTTTAGGGTTTTGATTTTAGGTTAGTTATAAGGATTAGGGTTTGTTTGTTTGTTTGGTTGGTTGGTTGGGTAGGTTGTCAAACAAAATAGATAGAGTGAGAGAGGTTTAAACCATTGGGATATGGAGTCTACAACGGTCTTGAGAAGTGCAATAATAGGTCAAGGGTATATCACAAGGCAATTATAACAAAGCCAAATGGATCTAAAAGCTTATGTGAGTGAGGTGAACATTAAATTGTGAACATAGTAGGTGCAAAAGGGCAGTTAAGAATCCTTCAACAAATACTTTAAAAAGAATGGCCTTTAATATTACTAAGCATAAAGAAATAAACAAAGACAGGGCATACCAATAAATTCTTTGACCAAACCCTATAAATTAAGTACTAAGACAACAATCGAGTGAATCAAAGAAAGAAGGAAACTTGTAAGTCTTCTAGTGATTTCACCGTCAAGCAGAGAAAACATTTAAGATAAACATATAGTAGAGATCAAAGAGTAGGGAACTCCTAATTTATTTAATAAAACTAAAAAGACCTCCAAAGCAACCATTTAGGATAAACAAAAGGGCATGGAAATCATAAACCTCTTCAGCTAAACCTAATCAACAATACTTCAAAGCAAAAACCTTAAAAAAAATGTTTAAGTTACATCAAAGAGTAGGGCTAACCATGAAATACTTTGACATTGGCTTCGTCAATTCATATTTAAGATAAACAAGCATAAGTGCAACTAGAGAGAATTCAAGAATTCTCTAATTTGACCTAGCAGAGGAAAACATACAAGCAGTAGAGAGAAAACAGAGCTAAGGTGCCTCTAAACAACATTTCTTAGCCTAAAATTTCTTTCCTACTGCATGAGAAAGATGAAACAAAATGATAACATAAGAAAAAAAACACTAGATAGGAAAGACATCACCATTAACTATGCTCAGGAATCCTGCAAGTGAGCTTGCTCCATCATCATGCAAATCAAGAAATTCACAAAGTCCAAAGCCAAATTTCTCCTCAATCTTCAATTCTATGATATTTCTCTCAATAATCATCCAACATGTCCAATGAGGCCTCAATGTTGTATTTAACTAACAAGGAGGACCAAAACCCCAAAACCCTAACTAGGGTTTCCAAAATGTCATAAATACATCATAAATGCCATTTTTGTCTAAAGAGACCATGCAAGGCCCAAGGCACAAAATATCTAATGTAATAAATGAAAAATAACTTCAAACATAAATTCTGAGCTAACTAGGAGTGATTTGCCTCAAAATTCCTCGAAAATATCTTTTTCCATAAATTTGTGTCTTTTTTTGACTTTTCAGGCAAGGGTGCAGTGCCAAGGCCAAGGGCACAGCGCCTGCACCATAAAAATAGGTCATCTTGCAGCTGTGTTTTGAAGGCCTTCCTGGTGTCCAAATGAGCTCCCTCATTGGAAAGCTTGTCAAGTCTACTTTCCAAAAATTCTTTTGGTTTTCCATTTGGTGTCCATTTTACTGCCAAAAAACTCATTCTCCCAAGACTGCTCAGGGCGCAACGCCAACTCTAAAAATAGGGCAAAAAGGTGTTTTTTTGGGTGTTTTTGGCACTTTTGGAGTACCAAATCTACTCCAAATGATATGAATTTTTTTGTGAATGATGTAATTGGCTTGATGAATCTAAAAATGTAAACCACTCCTAAAAAAAGTGCCCCAAAAAAGAGCGTAGCGCCAATGACACTGCACTTGTGGTCCTCCAAATCAGTGAAAAAACCAAAATTTTCAAAAAGTTGCCAAAATTTGAATTTGCCTTGCTCATGGTGTTTGGGATGCCTGTAGTGATGCATCAGCAAGGATTTCAAGGTTTTCTTTGTCATTCACATCTTTGAGGGCTTGAATCTTTGTAAGGGCTCTTTTGAGCTTGGCCCTTGCAATCTTGTTCCTTAAGGCATAGTGCCTTTCCATCTTCTTTTGGAGGTCAAGATCCCTCTTGGTCTTCTCCAAATCCAAGGTTCCCAGTCATAGTCAATCTCCATGGCCAGCAGGTGAGCTGCTCTGCCAAGGATGCCTCTTGCTCTCTCTCCTTGGCTAAGGCCTTCTTTAAGCCAATTTTTCTTGGCCTCCTCCTAGGAAGTTGTTCTTCCTCTTCATCAGTGTCTCCATATCTATCCAAGGCCTCATCTAGCTTAGCCTTGGCCTTTACAGCCTCTTTCTGAGATTTGATAGCTTTGATCTCATAAATGGCCTTTTGTGCCTCCAGCTGCTTGTTTTCAACCTCATAGTAATGGATGACATTCCTAGCTCTACCTAGATTGGCTTGCAAATATTTAATTTGGGAATCTTTACCTTTGAGCAACATGCTTGAGATCCTTGCCTCATTTTCATCATCACTGTCAACATGAATGAGTTCAAATTCTTGTTCAGTTTCATGTTGGTCTTCTTCTACTTCCTCCATGACCTTTTCTTTTCCTTTCTCAAGCTGCTTAGTTGACGTGGAAGGCATGGCCTCTTACCTCTTGAGGGCAGCAAACACATGCCTACTTCCTCTTTAGTAGGTTAAATAAAAAGGTTCAATTATGATCATTTTAGTGTCTTCAGTCTTGCTGCCATCATGACTGCCATCATCATGGGTATCCTTACTGTCCTCGTGGCTCTTATCATCACTGCTCTCATGGCTTCCTTCATCACTGGTATCACCATTGCTATCATGGCCTTTTGACCCACTGTCATCATTAGTGCTAACATCATCACTATTTTCTGCTTTAATGCTCTCTGTTTTATCACTGACATCATCCTCATTGATATCATTTCCCTTATCAGCATTGTTTTTTTCTGCTTCATTTCCCTTATCTGATCCACTAATTTAGGTTTCATCACTATCATCATGGATTTTTTACCTATTGCCTTCTTCACTTCCTTTTTTTTCATTGGTTTTTCTTCACTGTTTTCTTCATTACTTTTATCACCACTACTGTGTGCCTCATTATTTTCAGATTCATTGGCATCTTCTTCATTTTCCTCATCTTCAATGCTATGTGATTCATCACTATTTGCCTCAATGTCATCGAGGCTCTTTGTTCCACTACCATCATCATAATTTGCTTCACTGACCTCACTGTCATGTGCTTTTCTGTCATCAGTGCCCTCAAGGCTCTTTGAGCCATTGTCAACGTCATCATTTCTGCTTCTTTCTGCTTCATTTTCCTCATCTTCACTGATATATGCCTCCTCTATGCTTTCTTCTTTACTATCATTAGCCTCACTGCTGTGAGCTTCACTGTGCTCTCTACTGCTCTCATCAGCCTCACTACCGTCATTGTTTGATTCTTCATTATCATCTCCTTCATTAGCTTCTTCTTCATTGACATTTTCTTCTTTGCTTTCTTCTTCATTGCTCTTTCCCTCACTGCCACTTTCCTCCTCATTTCCCTCTTCTTCCTTTCTTGATTCATTATTTCCCTCTCCATCATTGACATTTGATTTCTCATTGTCATTTCCCTCATTATCTGTTGCATTGTGAGAGGGCGATGAAGGAGGGTTGTCCTGAGGTGAAGGAATATGTGTGGATGGTGAGGTGGATGAGTCATCATGAGGTGATGGAATATGAGTAGATGGTGATGGATGTGTAGTGGGGTGTGATGGTGAAGGAGGAATGGGAGGTTGAGAAGATGAAGGTACATCTTGCTGTTGTTGGCCTTGTGGATTGGTGAACACCTCATGAAAAATGAAAACCTCCCATGGAATACCCTTCTGTTGTAATTGATGCATCACAACCATTTTTATTAGTGAGTGGTGGAAGAGGCTTTGCATCTGCTGGGGGGAATCAATATTTTGTATAATATAGGACATCTTATCAATGCTTCTGTAAAGGTAATAGGGTAGGTGCAACATCCTAACCCTAGTAAAGTGCATAAGCAGCCTAATGTGATAGGAGTAAATCTTGGAGAACCTTATTTCACATGTAAAATATTTCATAATGATCCTCATCATAGGTGCATATCTCTCCAGAAAATTAGAGAAAGGAAAAATGGATTTATTGTAGTCTTTGTATCTAGGTTTTAAATATGGCTCATAGTAGCTTATGTCCAGACTGGTCTGCTTGAACCATTTCTCCCCTACACTAGGTATGCCTGTGGCATTGGAAATAGCATCTGAGGACAACTCAAAATTTACCCCTACAAGGTTAACTTGTTTCTCATGCAATTTAACGATGAAAAGCCTTGTTAGCTCAGGGTGATGTTGCACCTGTTGTAACCTTTCACAAAATTCATAGAAACCTACATTTTGGAAGAAGGAGACAGTTAAGGGAGATGCATTTAGCTCTATTGTGTTTAGTGGTTCAAACTTGTTGATCCTCCCACCTTTGTGTTAATGCCTCCTTGGAATTTGGCCTTCCCCTTCACTACCACTGCCCTCTCTTTTTGAAATTTTGACCTCTCTGCCTTTGAAAACCCTAAGATTGTAAATGGAAATGAGTTTAAGGGATGGTGATCAAAGAGGAATTTCTGCAAGTGAATGAGATGAGTGAGAGAGGGTAAAGGTATATGAATGTGAGT
Source organism: Pinus albicaulis (assembly GCA_034641835.2). Classification (NCBI taxonomy): domain Eukaryota; kingdom Viridiplantae; phylum Streptophyta; class Pinopsida; order Pinales; family Pinaceae; genus Pinus; species Pinus albicaulis. The sequence goes on along the minus strand of CM076583.1, from coordinate 238,244,979 downwards.
GAGAGGCAAAACTCAATGACCACCCTCTGCTGATTGTTCAAACTCTGTGTTAAAAAACCTTGCACTGATGGAAAATGGATATGAAAGAAGGCAATGAAATGGTCAATATTTTTGTAATGTAAGGGATTGATTTAGTGAATGGAGTGAGTGTAGGCACAACCTTAGGTGAGTGAACAATCTCCAACAATGTAACCCTCTGTTTGTCACTGACTTTCTTTGCAGGCAGATGAATGAGGCTTAATCAGTGATTTTAAGCATGACATTTAGGTTATATCCTTAGGGATCCATTCCTTTAATCAAATGATAACAAAAAACTTGGAGAGGAGTTGATGTCATGTACTTACCCCTTAAAGATACTTGAAAAACCCTTGGTGATGACTTGGAGAAAATTTGAGGGGTTTTGAGTGTTGAAATGGTGTAGGAGGCAATCCTGGCCAAGTGCGCAATGCCAAGGCCAAGGGCGCAATGCTAGAGCTAAGGGCACAACCACACTCCAGACGTGCAATGCCTTAATAAAATGCATGAGAGAAAAATCTAGGGGCGCAGCGCCGACCTGAGGGCGCATTACCTCAACACTTAGCCAAAATTCAACTTGAAAAACTCACAGTTTCCTCTCCTAAATGCTCTGATGACTTTTCAAGTGAACAATGAGTTGTTGAAGTGTGGAGATGACCTTTTATATGCTTAGGGATTTAATTTTTTCTTTACAAACCCACATTTTAATGTTTTCAAAGTCACTTCCCTTTTGCCTTTCTCACTAATATTCCTTTGACTGTTTGCTTGCAGGTGACATGAAAACCTTTAAGTGGCTCCTCTTTTTGCTCCTTGAGATTTTGACATGTTCATTTGATGTTTTTTGGAGGGTTGCACACAGTAGTATCTTCAAAGCTTTCTATTTTTTTCATCACAATATTCAACTTGTATTTCTTACCTTTTCTCACTAACCTTTTACATTGTTTGTATGAAAGCTACTGAAATGATGATTTTGACTTTCCCTTTTGTTCTTTGAGGCATGAAAAACTAATTTTGACACCTTTGGGACTCAAACACAAGGAAATATATTCAAAACCCTGTGTGATTTACACCATGAACTTAGCTTTTTCACCTTGGCTGGCAGTTTTAAGAAATTTGTGTTCCTTTGATCCTGAAGATTTTGACACATTATTTGACACAGCAGCAGCCCAAAATCCTCTTTTTTCATTTTACCTTCTATGACACTTCTAATGGCTAGTTACTAAAAACACTGAGTTCACCTTTCTTACTGATACTCTTTACATCTTTTCTCTTTGAGACATGACATATTCACCTTGGCAGAATTTGAGATGCTTGTACACAGCAGCACTTTCAAAACCTTCCTTTGCTATCATCATAGAGTTTACCTCTTCATTCCACCTTTTCTGACCATCTTCCCAAAACCCTAGGTGTTTGGAGTGCTTGAAAACAATTATCAATGTTGTCTTCTATGTTCTCTATAGCCCTTTTAAGTTCATTCATTTTTGTTCAGTTCACCTCACTTTTTTCCCTATTTCATTCATAATTTCTGAAAAACTTCTCTTCATGTTTGGTTTTTGGTGTGCCTCCTCCATGTGATTTGCTGCAAGTGGTCAGTGTTTTGACATTTAAGTGGGCCATTCAGCTCAAAATCCCAATTCTCCTTTCAAGACCAACTTGTTTCCATTTCTTCACTTGCAGTTTATGATTTGATAAGACAAACTTCTTTGGAAACTTTCTAGCAAAGGAAAAGTAGTGCCTTAAACACCTAATGATGACCTTCAACCATGTAAAACCCTAATTGACCTAGTGGGAGGATCCTTTGACCTAGCCTTTGACTAAAAATTGGCTTGGAGTCTTCAAGTGTAAAAACAGAGTATTGACAAAGTGGTGTATTGAAGATCCAAAATCCAATGTACTTGATTTATCTAAAGAGCCTACAGAGATAGTTTTGAGACTATCAATACTTGAGGAACCTGGTGAACATGGGAAAGAATATGCTTATAGGTAACCCTAGATGTAAAGTAGAGTTATGGGCAAGGGAAAAACAGATTAATGAGGTCACAGGTGGGAAAAAAGGATGGAGATGAGTGGCACAAGCCCATAAGGATTCCTTTAAGAGTGGCAGGGTGACCATGGAATGGAAATATGGTACAGTAGTGAAAATTTTTCTAGAAGGATAATGAAGGCAGTGAGATTTCTAAAACTCACAATATTCAGGGAGTTTTGTTTTTAGGAATCTAGAACCAATATTTATTCATATACATATAGTAAAAATTATTGATGACTAACAATGGCTCCACTTGGGGAGGGAAGCTCCTTTTCAAGAGGTGTTCAAGACCTCAGAGTTCAGATCTCTGAGTTTTGAAGTCCAGTACCTTATAACTTGTACTTGGCAGATCTCTCTTTCTTCATTTGCTAATGCTATCTTGAAGCTATGATCTCAAAAATCTGAAAAGACATCATCGCTTCAATATCAGTTCTACCTACCCATCTTATTTTGCCTAACATTTTTTCTTCTTTTGGGTGCATTTGGACTGGAAAACCCTTAACATTATTTTCTTTTGAAAGCATAAAAACTATCTACTTGTACCCTTATCACTTCCAAGGGTTTAGATTAGGCTAATGAACTCTCTTATTCTCTACCTAGTCTACTCATTTGTCAATATTAAGCTATTTGACAAACTTTATTATCTAACCTACTGACATGAAATTTAAAATATGACCAAACCAGGGTTAAGCAATCTGATTTTCCATGGGCTGTGGCATTTGGACAAGCTGTACACAGATATTATTTTTTACAATAAAAAACTAGAAAACATGACAGCTATGATTCAGAATTGGTTATGCATCCCTCTCATTCTCCTTTGGTTCAGATTTGAGCATTGAAACCAAATATATTTTCCTATTATAGTCTACTGAAAAGCCAAGTTTACATGGTTTGGAAAATATTCTTTCACTAACCTATCAGCAGAAATTTAAAACATGTTCAGTCATGATTAGGCTAGATGACTGAACAAGACTTTCCTTTCTCAACAGTAGTGGCATTTAGGCTTGCACACTTTCAGAAATATTCTTTTTTGGTATGGGGTTGTACCTATTATTTTTTCCTGCCCTCTTTTTCTTCTTTTCTTTGTTTTTTTTGTTTTTTTTTCTAGTTTTTCATCAATCAATGTTATATACAATGAATGAAAACTTCAAACTAGGAATTTTGGCAAAAATAGTGCTTGAGCATCTTGCCATTGACAAGACCTCCAAATACCTCTGTTCCATCCAACTCTTGTAAAAAGAAAGCATTGTTACCTCTAACTGAATGAATGATGTAAGGACCCTTCCAAAAAATTTAAAATTTTCCATGCTTGCCTTTGTCCTCTCTCCTTGAATCCCATTTCATAACTTTGTCTCCGATCTGGAAATCATTGGCTTTGGTCCTTCTGTCAAAGATCTTCTTGATGTTCTCTTGCACTGCTTGTGTCCTTTTGTAAACTTCTTCCCTTAACTGCTGCAAATGAATGGTTTGGTTCAGCCTCCTTTTCATATCATCTCTTTTGATTGTACCTCTTGAAGAAGCTTCATAACTGGAACTCCCAAGGATGTTGGGAAAACTACATCCATGCCATACACTAGCTGATAGGGAGACATATTGATAGATTTCTTGGTTGTTAGTCTATCAGCCCATAGTGCATGCACTGATTTTCTATGCCATGATTTTTTTTTCTCTTCCAACAACTTCTTGATGATATTCACCAAAATTTTGTTAGAGGAATCAGCCAACCCATTACCTTGAGGCTAATAAATTGTAGAGTGCCCTAGTGTGATATGATATTTGTAGAAAAATTCCACCATTCTCTTGGACTTAAATGCAGCAGCATTATCGGTGATGATCTTCTTAGGACAGCCAAATCTGGACAAGATGTTGGTTTCAAGGAATTTGATGATGACTAAGTCGGTGGCATTCCTTAAGGGGATGGCTTCTATCCACTTGGTGGAATAGTCGGTTGCAGTGATGATCCACTTGTTTTGGGCAGATGAGGCAGGGTGGATTTCGCCTATGAAGTCTAAACTCCACTATTGAAAAGGATTTTCAACACTGATAGGATGCAAAGGTAAAGGAAGAAGCTTTCTCTTGCCATCAAAGATTTGGCATTTATGGCAAGTGGTTACTAGTTTGTGTATGTCAGGGAGAAGAGTGGGCCAATAGTAACTAGCTCTAAGGATTTTGTTGGATGTGGTTTTCCAGTAGAGATGACCTCCACACTCTCCTTCATGAAACTCATGCATGATTCTATCTGCATCATATTCAAGCAAACATTTAAGCAAGATACCAATAGAAATTTTCCAATACAAAGCTCTATCTAGAATGCATAAATTTAAAGCCTTTTGCTTCAAGAATCTAGCCTTTGTTTTGGACAAAGCAGGAGGAGCATTTAGATTAAAAAGTACATACAATATGTCAGCATACCATAGTGATTTTAGGAATGCTTCTTCAATGGGTGGAGTCACCAGTTCCTCTTTTTCATCCAAAGAATGTAACATGTTTATGTCTAGTGCTTGAAAATTTACCTCAGCCATGAGTTTGGCAAGTCCTTGTCCTTTAATCAGTTTAGTGGGTCTTATTTCTAAATCACATTCTAAGATAATAGCAATCCACTTACCCCTTTCACCATCAGGGTCCTGATTTAGAATGTCTTTAACAATTGTATGTGGAACAAAAGAAATGACATGGGAGTGTAAAATGTAAACGCTGAAGTCTTTCAATTCTTTGATCAAGGAAAAGGCTTGTTTCTCCATGATGTTATACTTTAGAGGTGCATCCCTCAATGCCTTGCTGAAGAAATTTATGGGTTGTTATTGTCCCATCATGTTCTTTTGAAGCAATACAACAACAATAGTGTGTTCTAATGCAAAGGATAAAATGAAGAAATCCTTGGTAAAGTTGGGGCTGATTAGAACTGGTGTTTGGGTGAGTGCTTGTTTTACCAGTTCAAAGGATTGTTTGGCTTCCATGGTCCACTTGACTCCTACTTCTCTTTTCAACATGTTTTTTATGTTTCTCAAGAGTTCAGTAAGGTTTGGTATGAACCTTCTTAGGAAGTTGATCTTTCCAATGAAATATTGCAGCTCTTTAATGCTCCTAGGGTGGCTGATCTATAATATACCTTCAATCCTTTTGGGGTCTATATTTATGCCTTCTTCAGAAATGATGTGGCCTAAGAGTTTTCCTTTTTGAAGACTAAACAATGTTTTCTTAGGATTCAAAGATAGGCCATACTTCCTACATTTCTCAAAGACCTTTCTCAAGTGAACTAGGTGCTCTTCATCAGTTTTAGAATAGACATTGATGTCATCAAGGTATATTAATATGAAGTAACCTATGTCTTCAGAAAAAACTATTTCCATGGCTCTTTGGAAAGTGGCCCCCGCATTCATTAACCCAAAAGGCATTTTGACATACATGAATGTACCCCAACGTGTTGTGAAAGTGGTTTTGTGATGATCACTTGGAAGTACTAGTACATGATTGTAACCTGAGAAGCCATCAAGCAATGATATTCTTTTAGAGCCTACCACCCTTTGCAATGTATGATCCATCTTAGGTAAAGGGTAGTTGTCTTTCAGGGAGGTTTTGTTCAAGTTTTTAAAGTCTATGCATAGCCTAATATCCCATGTTTTCTTTCTCACTGACACAAGGTTTGAAACCCATTCTGATTACCTAAGTGGGACTATGATTCTAGCATCAAACATCTTCTTTATTTCCTTCTCAACTAGAGGCACTAAGACAGGGTTTATTCTTCTCAATTTTTTCTTGAATGGTTTTTGGTTTTCCTTGAGAGGAATCTTATATTGAATAATGTTTGTGTCATAGGACTTCAAGTCCTCATAACCCCATGCAAAAAAAAATTTAAACTCTTTGAAAAACTCTATGTATTTCTGTTTTATGTGAGGTGGCAGAGTTTTGGACAGCTTAATCATTTTGGGTTCTTCTATGTTGCCTATGTTGCATTCTTCTACATTAGTCTCGATAGATTCCATTTTTGGCTTCCTAGCAACATCATTGAAGTCAAAGGGCTCTTCTAAGGGGGCAAGACCTCTTGGTAATGAGTTATCTTTGCATTGTAATACCTCAAGGTCCTTTTGATCCAGGTCCCTAGAAAATTATGCCTCATGAAAGTGTTCTAGCATATTTATATCAGCAGTAGGAAATGGCTTTGTTTTGGGTGTTTGTTCTTCATTAGGGCAATCTTTTGCATGATCTAAGTTTGGTTTTGTTAATGCAAATTCATTCTTAGATTGCAGAAAATATTCAATATTTTTATCCCCTTCAAACACTTGCCAATAATCTATGTTTTCAGGAACTGTAGGTCGATTTTTTACTTTTACAGTGTATTGTTCATTGGCATGGGGTATTTGGCAAGTGCTGGTAGCAAAGGCAAGTTCATTGGAAAGGTTGTTTTGAGCTCTAGGGATAGAGGTAAGTTCATACTTCTCAAAAATTTTCAGGAGGTCTAAGGCAACATTCCTATATTCTCTTAGCCTAGGATTTTTGGTTGAATACTCTCCTTTGATTTGCCTAATGATCAGTTCAGAATCTCCTTGAACATAAATCTTCTTAGATTCTATGTCTTTTAGAAAATGTAAACCAAGGAGAAGAGCCTCATACTGTGCAATATTATTGGTACATTGAAATTCTAGTTTGTAGGAGTGGCCTTCATTGGTGTTATGTATCCAAAAACCTGCTCCTGAACCAGATTTTCCACAAGAACCATCAAAGCTCATTTTCCAAAGTGTTTCGAGTTCAGATTCACCATTATATTGCTGTTCAAGGCTGCTAGATTTTTGGCTGTCATGTTCTTCACTTTGTGTTTGGTTTGACTATTCTGGTAGGCCTAGCTCTTTCTCATTTTCATTTACTTGTTCATTAATGTCATCTTAATTGTACAAGATATAAATGAGTCAAGGTCTGAATGGATAGAATAAACAGGGGTGTTGTTTAGCATGTCTTGGCTTCTTACCATGTATTTCATGTGAGATTCCCGATACAATATCCTTATTTGGTTAAAGACCAGGATGGTAGCATAGGAAATTTCCATTTGGAGGTTTCCTTGGAGTTTGGCTCCCCATGATCTAGATAAAAGCATGCCATACTTTGGGGGAATGTCTACCACTACAATGTCCATGACTAGGCTTTTGGAGGGTATTTGTGCCAGATTGACACACAGATCCTTGATTAGACCCAAACATTTGACTATGCTTGAATCGAAAGAGTACAATTCTTTGTAAGGTTTGGTTATTTCAAGGCCTAATCTCTCCATCACCACCTTGGGCATGAGATTGTGTGAAGCACCGGAGTCTAGCATAACATTGTGCAAGATTTTGTCATGAATGTTTAAGCTAACATAGAATGGAGGGACAGCTCCTTCTTGATATTTTCCCTCTACCTCAGGTCCAAAAAACAGCTCTAGCTTGTCATCAGTTAGGTTCAGAGTGTCGGTGTCATTCCCTATGTTAAAAGCTTTCAAAACTTGGGACCTATATACATCTTGAGTTACTAATTCATTAAGAGGTATGCTTATTTTTATCTTCGCAAACTCACCCTAAAAAATGAAAGGTGCTAGTGTTTTTGGCATATTTACCTCATTTTTATCACACATAGTCTTTTCAGCTACTTTGGTTTGCTGATTTTTATTAGGAATGTCAGTTAGAGCAGCTTTTCCAAGGCCACTAGTTGATGTACTAGGGCATCTTGGGTCACCGTTATGTTGGCTAGTTTTGTCTTTGTTTTGATTAGGAATCTTAGCCATCATGTTGGTGTTTTATGTTGTCTTCTTAAGGATGTTTTTAGGGGTCTTTCTAACAGCAGTTTCTAATTTGTTTTTCTTGGAGGCATCTTGGGTTTTCTTACTCCTAAGGTCATACTACCTATGAACCTCCATGATGGCATTTTAAAATCCTAGCTTGTATTCTTCAAAATCCTCATATGTATTATTAGTTTGGTTTGAGGTAAATAGACCTTGTTTTTCTTCTGTGAGAAAAACATCACCCTCATTATCAGAACCTGTTAGCCCCCTATAAATTTTTGACAAGAAAACAAGGGCTAAAATGTTTTTGAGCCTTCAAGGAATGCATTCCCTCTGAAAACACATCATCCTTGAAGCCTCTTTGTGCCTTTGTCCTTTGATAAAATCCCCTCTGCTGATTCCCATCATGAAGTCTCACTGATTGCAAAACATTGTGCTCCAAAAGGCCTACATTTGCCCCTTGTATCCCTGCAGAATGCCCATTTTAACCCTTTTTCCCCCTGGTCAAATTTCCCCTCTTACCCTCTAAATCCTCCCAAAATCCCCTTTACACCCTACACACACTCCTTATTTGGCCTATTTTCCCCTTTTTTCCTATATCGTTACCCTTTCCCACCCTCAAATTGCATTAAAATGGACCAAAAAACCATGTTTTCCATATATGTGGGCTTAGCACCTTTCGGCCCTAGCCCCTCAGCTTTTCCCCCCCACGTGACCAGAGCACCGAAAACGGGCGCTAGCCCAAAAAGCGCTTAAGCGCGTTGGGTATTTCAGGAATATTTTAAACCATCGATCTGTGCAGATCGGATGGTCATCGCGATCCCCACAACGTCCATCGCTCAACCCTTTTCACCTCCCGTTCATCGCATCTCCACCGTTCATTTACCCACTGATCCGACGGCCCGTAGTTTACCTGCCTCGGTGGTCTCCACGCCAACGCGCCCTATTCAAAAACCGCCTGTATTTATCGCACCGCTTTCTGAGGGTTGGCAGTATTTTTCCATTCGACAGTGATTTCACTCACCGCCTGACACGTGTCACACGCACTTTTTGAAAACCACCCCCCATCATGCGTTATCATTCGGCAGAAAACCCGGCGTGATATGCACGTGCACCGTCCGATCTAGAGCTGCCCATCCAACAGCGATCACGCTGCGAAGTTGCACGGGAGATAACCCAAGGAAATCGTACCCCTGGCCCACTGTCCATCACCATCCAACGCATTTTCAGCCGTCAATCTCCTCTTGAGATCGGACGGTCCAGATTTAACTCCATGTCCCACCATTGCCCGGTCCCGCCACGTCACCACTCCACGTGTTTTCATCACCCTTTTTTTCTGTCCCCTATATAACTCATTCAAAGGTCAAATTTTGAATGATTTACGTTTAAATTTCCACCTCTCCATCCTCCACTGTTCGCTGCGCTTTCCGCCATCAACCTGCAACTATTCCACCATGTCGCCAACCTGCATGGCCATTTCCATTCTCCCCGCTGCATTCACCATCCCCAATGCATGTTTTCTTAACGTGTTTTTGTGTTCTGCAGGGTCACAGGAAACTCTGTAAAACCTCCCCGGCACCATTAAAAAACAGATTCCGCAGTCAGAGACAACGAGGAAGCAGCTAAGAGTATTAATGGGAAAACAGAATGTTTAGGGCCTGTCATTGAAGATTTTGAGCCTTAATCCAATGATTTGAAGGCAGAATACCAGACCAAAGACATCACAGATCACACAGAAGGTCCAGCGCCAGAAAATGATATATATCAAATGTCACCATCAGCAGAATGTCCCTACCAGTGAAAGGACGAAGTGCCCATGCTGCTTTCATTCTTTACCATGTTTTTGAGGAAATTCCAGCCCTGACAATAGTCCTATGCTATCAGAAGCATTTGTTACACAGTATGGCAGACCTTAGCATCATTATTCTACCTTTTTGTTTAAGTTCACCAGAGTGTTACAACAAGTACATCAGAGACATACCTGGAGTAAATGGAGGCCTGACGAAGACCACTCTTTCATCCAAAGAGTACTAGAGATAAATGCTCAGAATTTAAAACAGAACGAGGCCTCAGATATTTTCCTCTTCTGAGTTTTAATGCTGCATTTAGTTTTCCATCTACCTTCTCTGCTCCACTTGAGCTATAAATTCATGAAGAAACTCATTGTAAAGGTTGTTGATCGGTTATCAGAGAATTACAAGTTGTTTCTTTTGAGACATAATCTCTTTGTAAAGTTGTAAGATAGGCTGAGGAAGATGTTTTCAGACTGAATATCCAGCTATTGGTAATGTTGTACTTGACTGGTGTTGCTCTTTAATATGACAAGCACATTTCTTTGGATCCTGATCTAAAGCAGCGGTGATTTTTTTCTATCTCTGTATTTTTTTTTAACTTGCAGTTCATTTCATCTCATTTTCTACTGGCTCGCATCAGAAATCTGGCATAGGATTTACCCTTGTTAGGTACCATATGTTTCTGCTCTCCTTGCCTTTAATGTTTTCTGCTAAATGTGTTATCTAAGGGTTGATTTCAGTTAATTTAACCAGTGTAGTGGATGTCATTGCCTGCTAGCTGATGTATGAATTAAATGAATCCATTCTTAAATGTTCTTGTTAGGATATAATTGAACGAATTGGGAACACTGGGAGGTCTAGAACTCTATATCTATCTCACTAGGATCCTTTTCAATTAATTGAACCTTTCTAAGATCCCTCAAGCTGGAAGCCGAAGCATTGAGAGTTCAAAGTATCTCTCTGATCTCAGGTCTTTAACTTTGTGTTCTAAATCTTTATTGTTTCCTCCTCTCTTACCATTTCATGCCACATTATCATCTTTAAGATCCAATGCTTTAGATGACTAGCCCAACTGAAAGCCTGCACATTGAATAGCAAGTAAACCCTTTCTTGACTCCATTGCCCGATGGTCTTGAATGTTCCCTAGAGTATCTCTCCTTTTCCTAAAATCCTCTTTGCTCATCCTTGTCTTATATCGAACCTTTCTTTCCTGATTCCCAGCAACCAAACAAACCATCAAACAAATAAACTTCGAGCCTTATAACTAGCCTAATATGTTAACACTGAGCTTCAAAGACATAAAACCTTTGCTTATATAGAGAGATCCCTCTCTAGACCCAGGAGGGCTAGATCCTGAGGTCTGAAAGTGGTTCTGATGTTGTCTCATCTTTTGGTCTTGCCAATCTGGCCAAAACATGGGAACTCCAATAGAACCTATCAGATTTACATGGTTTTCTTCCTGCTCTTCAACCTCTCTTTCCTCTTCCTCTACATAGTTTTCTTGGAAAGAAGGCCTGATTTGCTGGTCATTGTCTCTTTGTATGTTTTGAGGGGGGTATTTTCTGAAGTTTTGATTTCTATTTCTATTTTGGGGATTTTCTTGGTTTTCCCTAGGGGGTTTTCTCTCATTCAAACTGATTTTCTCTGTCATTATTTCCATTACCCTAACTATATTGTCAATTTTGGCATCATATGTGGAGGCCATGGTTTCATCTTTGTATGTAGCTTTCTTTTCTGACCTCATCCTAGCCCTTTTTTCAATTAGACAATTAGATTGGCCTCTACACTCACAACTCACCTTTGCATGTCTTCTAAGGTTAGGGGATCTCTTTCTCTTAATTGGTAGGCCATGTATAGATCAAAACCCTATGGAAATTTTACTAAGGCCAGGCCTTGTGGGGGTTTCATGTGAGGTGGGAGTGCATTGTATACACTATTGAACCTAGTGCAATAGTCTTGGACACTTTCCCCAACATTTCTCGTAAGGTTATTATACTCTGAGAGGATTTGAAGAGGGTTTTTCTTAATCTCCCACTTGTTTATGAAGGTTTGATAAAGGGAAGGGGGGTCATGAATGTTGTTAGGACTTAATTTTTGAACCGTTTCTTTGCTTCTCCTCCTAAGCTTTGGGAAAACATTCTCATTTTTATGGTCTCCTCTTCTATATCTTGGTAGTCAAAGGCATCATTCATCCTATCTACATGTTTTTGGGTAGTGGTAGAGTCAGCTCCAGTAAAGTGATGGATTTTATATTGGTAGTCTTGAGGCATGGACAGTAAAGGTTGGGGTAGAACCAATGGGGTAAACCATGCTGCCATGATTGGAGGTAAAGGAACCCAAGGAGGGTTTGTGAGAGGGAGGGGTGGAGGATGAAACGGAGTGGTTTGCACAGTGGGTATGTGAATGGGGATGGAAAATGCACTTGGACTATCAAACTAAGATTGAGCAAATTTGGAATGAAAGGAGCCATAGTTTTGGAGAAGCTGAAAATCAAGAGGAGTGGAAGGAGAGGCTTCTCTACTAGAAATTTGCTGCAAATTTATGGGCTCAAGGTCTGTCTAGTCTATCCCACTTTGAGACTTAGTTCTGAAAATATTTATTCTTTGGTATAAGTCAAATTGGGATCTTGCAAGGCTGTGAGGTTTTCAGGGACATAAATTTCTTTGTGAATGGTCCTAACAATAGTTGAATATTCAGTCCTAGAATTTTTCCACGAGATTCTTTCTGGATCATCAACTATGGTAGGAGGGTTAGGGTCAGGGTGAGATTTGGTGCTTATCCTTTGTGAAGCTAGATTTCAGACCCAAAATGCGGAGAGGCTGAAAGTTTATGACTGTTTTTTGAAAAGACATACCTCTCTTAATAATTGTTGAACTCACACAGTGTGTGACTAGGCTTTAAACTACTAGGACTGATTGACACTGTTGAGAATGCAACAAGATGACAGAGCTTAGTGGAAAGAAGTCGCCTTCACTAAGTGGGCCCGCAGGGTATTTTTGGCGCAAAGTCTATTTTTAGACATGTCGATCATGATTCTATGAGTTGCAAGATGTTATTTGTGGAGGGATGGTCAAGTTGGAAAAATAGATGGACTTCTATTTTTAGACATACTGGGCGGAATCTATTTTTAGATTGCCAGTATAAAAATATATATGTCGAATATTATTAGCTCTTAATAATATTTGGACTATAAACATTATCTTATCCTCTTGGAGCACTTCAGTTTGATGCCTGGATGTGGCACATGCAGCTGACAGAAGGAATTACGCTATTCCTAGGATCTAAGTGGAGCTATTGCATGATGACTTCAGTTAGAACTCATGTGAGTGAGTTTGGTGGAGTCGATTGAGGAGTTAATGGAGTTGTGTTCAGTTTAACTAATCTAAACATAGTTGAACTAGTTGTATTTAGTCTAACTGATTAATACACTAGTGATGAGTGGTGTGAATTAATTATTAATTAATTCACTAATTATTAACTCATAAATCAACTAATGAACACATCAATTAACTTCAATGCATGGACAGTTTCAGTGGAGATCAGTGATGGAGGTAGGTGAAAGAGTAGGTTGACTATCAGTTGTGACTATACTGGTGCATGAGTTTGCACCCCAGATTGATGGAGATGCCAATGAGAATTGCGCAATTAATACTAGTGGGATTCGAACTTGGATCACACAATTATCCAGGTTGGATTGCGCAATAGAGGCAGGCTAACAGGTGGATAGGATTGGAGCATGTGACTTGCTTGATCTGAGCTTGTGTAGTGTGTAGCATGTGAGATAGTGTTGAGAGCTTGTGAGGGGCTTTGTACTATGTATTGTTACATGAACTCTATCATTATAATATACAGATAGTTGGGGGTTTTCAGCTTTAAGCTTTCCCATTACATACTGTGTTTATATGTGTGATTGATTATGCGGTTTTAATGTGTGCATGCGATTGTTTATATTTCCGCAATTGATGATCAATAGTAGAAGAGGTTATGTATTATGCATGAAGCTCAAATAGTGTGTGATTAGGATAATCTCGGTGAATAAGTTATCTATTATTCAAATTTCTACAAACACAATCCCAGAGGAGACTATGAGAACTAGTGGAGTTATTAGGCCTACTGGAGGCCAGTGGAGTCGCTAGGTGGGTGAGGTTTACTGCTTTGAGGGTTGGCTTGTTGTCCACCATCAACAATTCAAAAACCAATCTAGAGATTTTTTTGGTTTTATGAGTTTCTTATGTAACACTAAGACTTTCAATGGGTGTTCTCTAGTTGAGTAATCATTTTGCTAGTATAGTGAATCAATTAGACACTACTCTTGGCTAACACTTGATTTTCTAAGTTTGACAGGGGTTTGGGAGTTTTTAAGGAATACTTAGGATGTTACTGACTCAGAAGTCCCACCGTGATCGCAATTATATTAGGTCACCGTAATTTGTTAGATTGGCAAGACCAAATGTACAGGGGTAACATCAAACTAGTCTTTGGAGTCCTAGGACCTAGCCTTCCTGGACTCGGAGAGGACTCTCTCTATACTTTTGTAAAGGGTGTAACTTGATAGATTTTAGGGTTTTTATTTTAGGCTAGTTATAAGGATTAGGGTTTGTTTGTTTGTTTGTTTGTTTGGTTGGGTAGGTTGTCAAGAAAAATAGATAGAGTGAGAGAAGTTTAAACCATTGGGCTATGGAGTCTGCAAAGGCATTGATAAGTGCAACAATAGGTCAAGGGTATATCACAGGGAAAGTCTAACAAATCCAAATGGATATAAAAGCTTATGTGAGTGAGGTGAACATTAAATTGTGAGCATAGTAGGTGAAAAAGGGCAGTTAAGAATCCTTCAACAAATACTTTAACAAGAATGGCCTTTAATATTACTAAGCATAAAGAAATAACCAAAGACAGGGCATAACAATAACTTCTTTGACCAAACCCTAGCAAGTAAGCACTAAGACAACAATCCAGTGAATCATAGAAGCCAAGAAACTTGTAAGTCTTCTAGTGATTTCACCTTCAAGCAAAGAAAACATTTAAGATAAAAATATATTAGAGATCAAAGAGTAGGGAAATCCTAATTTCTTTAATCAAACTACAAAGACCTCCAAAGAAACCATTTAGGATAAACAAAAGGGCATGGAAAATCATAAACCTCTTTAGCTAAACCTAATTAGAAATACTTAAAAGCAAAGACCTTAAAAACAATGTTTAAGTTACATCAAAGAGCAGGGCTAACCATGAACTAATTTTACATTGGCTTCATCAAATCATCTTTAATATAAAAAAGCATAAGTGGAACTAGAGAGCATTCAATAATTCTCTAATCTGACCTAGCAGAGGAAAACATACAAGCAGTAGAGAGAAAACAGAGCTAAGGTGCCTCTAAAAAACATTTCTTAGCCTAAAAACTTTGTGTCCTACTGCATGAGAAAGATGAAACAAAATGATAACATAAGAAAACAAACACTAGATAGGAAATACATCACCATTAACTACGCCCAGGAATCCTGCAAGTGAGCTTGCTCCATCATCATGCAAATCAAGACATTCACAAAGTCCAAAGCCAAATTTCTCCTCAATCTTCAAGTCTATGATATTTCTCTCAATAATCATCCAACATGTATAATGAGGCCCCAATGTTGTATTTAACTAGCAAGGAGGAACAAAACCCTAAATAAGGTTTCTGAAATCTCATAAATACATCATAAATGTCATTTTTGTCCAAAGAGACCATGCAAGGCCCAAGGCACAAAATATCTAATGTAATATTAAATGAAAAATAACTTCAAACATAAATTTTGAGCTAAATAGGAGTGATTTGCCTCAAAATTCCTCGAAAATATATTTTTCCATAAATTTGTGTCTTTTGTTGACTTTGTAGGCAAGGGCGCAGCGCCTACACCAGAAAAATAGGTCATCTTGCAGTTGAGTTTTAAAGGACTTCTCGGTGTCCAAATGAGCTCCATGATAGCTCATTGGAAATATTGTAAAGTATAATTTCCAAAACTTCTTTTTGTTTTCCATTTGGTGTCCATTTTCCTACCCAAAAACTAAATCTCCCAAGACTACTCAGGGCACAGTGCTAGCTCTGAAAAATAGGGTAGAAAGGTGATGTTTGGGTGTTTTTGGCACTTTTGGAGTACCAAAACTGCTCCAAATGATCTGAAATTTTTTGTATATGATTTCATTGGCCTAATGAATTTGAAAATGTAAACACTCCTAAAAAAATTGCCCCAAAAAATAGCGCAACACCACCTTTGGCCCTCCAAATCAGTCAAAAAACCAAAAGTTTCAAAAAGTTTCCAAATTATGAATTTTCCTTGCTCATGGTGTTTGGGATGCCTGTAGTGATGCATCGGCAAGGATTTCAAGGTTTTCTTTTCCCTTCACCTCTTTGAGGGCTTGAATCTTTGCAAGGGCTCTTTTGAGCTTGGCCCTTGCAATCTTGTTCCTTAAGGCATAGTGCCTTGCCACCTTCTTTTGGAGGTCAAGATCCCTCTTGGTATTCTCCAATAGACCCTCTAAGTGCATATTATCCATCTCATTCCAAGGTTCTTAGTCATAGTCAATCTCCATGGCAAGCAACTCACTTGGAGTGAGTTGCTCTGCCAAGGTTGCCTCTTGCTCTCTCTCCTTGGCTAAGGCCTTCTTTAAGCCAATTGTTCTTGGCCTCCACCTATGAATTTGTTATTCCTCTTCATCAATGTCTCCATATCTATCCAAGGCCTCATCTAGCTTAGCCTTGGCCTTTGTAGCCTCTTTCTGAGCTCTGATAGCTCTGATCTCATAATTGGCCTTTTGTGCCTCCAGCTGCTTGTTTTCAACCTCATAATAATGGATGGCATTCCTAGCTCTACCTAGATTGGCTTGCAAATCTTTAATTTGGGCATATTTACCTTTGAGAAACATGCTTGAGATCCTTGCCTCATTTTCATCATCACTGTCAACATGAATGAGTTCAAATTCTTGTTCAGTTTCATGCTGGTCTTCTTCTTCTTCCTCCATGACCTCTTCTTTGCCTTTTTCAAGTTGCTTAGTTGATGTGGAAGGCATGGCCTCTTGCCTCTTTAGGGCAGAAAACACATGCCTACTTCCTCTTTGGTAGGTCAAGGAAAAAGGTTCAATTATGATCATTTTAGTGTCTTTAGTCTTGCTACCATCATGACTACCATCATCATGGGTATCCTTACTGTCCTCATGGCTCTTATCAGCACTACTCTCATGGTTGCCTTCATCATTGGTATCACCATTGCTATCATGGCCTTTTGACCCACTGTCATCGTTAGTGACAACATCATCACTATTTTCTGCTTCGATGCTCTATGTTTTATCACTGACATCATCCTCACTCATATCATTTCCCTTATCAGCACTATTTTTTTCTGCTTCATTGCCCTTATTTGATCCACTGATTTGTGTTTCATCATTTTCATCATGGCTTTTTGACCTATTTCCTTCTTCACTGCCTTCTTTTTCATTAGTTTATGCTTCATTGTTTTCTTCATTACTTTTATCACCACTGTTGTGTGCCTCATTGTTTTGAGATTCATTGGCATCTTCTTCATTTTCCTCATCTTCAATGCTATGTGCTTCATCACTATTTTCCTCATTGTCATCAGGCCTCTTTGTTCCACTGCCATCATCATCATTTGCTTCACTGACCTCACTATCATGTGCTTTTCTGTCATCAGTGCCATCAAGGCTCTTTGAGCCATTGTCAACATCATCATTTATGTTGCTTTCTGCTTCATTTTCCTCATCTTCACTGATATCTTCCTCCTCTATGCTTTCTTCTTTACTGTCATTATCCTCACTTCTATGAGCTTCACAGTGCTCTCTACTGCTCTCATCAGCCTCACTTCTCTCACTGTTTGATTCTTCATTATCATCTCCTTCATTGGCTTTTTCTTCACTGACATTTTCTTCTTTTCTTTCTTATTTATTGCTCTTTCCCTCACTGTGACTTGCCTCCTCATTTCCTTCTTCTTCCTTTCTTGATTCATTATTTCCCTCTCCCTCATTGACATTTTATTGCTCATTTTCATTTCCCTCATTGTCTGATGCATTGTGAGAGGGTGATGAAGGAGGGTTGTCCTGAGGTGAAGGAATATGTGTGGATGGTGAGGTGGATGACTCATAATGAGGTGATGGAATATGAGTAGATGGTGATGGATGTGTAGTGGGGTGTGATGGTGAAGGAGGAATGGGAGGTTGAGAAGATGAAGGTATATATTGCTGCTGTTGGCCTTGTGGATTTGTGAACACCTCATGAGCAATGAAAACCTCCCATGGAATACCCTTCTGATTTAATTGATGCATCACAACCATTTTGATCAATGAGTGGTGGGAGAGGATTTGCATCTACTGGGGGGAATCTCTCTTCTGTACAATATAGGACATCTTATAAATGCTTCTGTAGAGGTAATAGGGTAGGTGCAACATCCTAACCCTAGTAAAGTGCATAAGCAGCCTAATGTGATAGGAGTAAAGCCTGGAGAACCTTCCTTCACATGTAAAATATTTCATAATGATCCTCATCATAGGTGCATATCTCTCCAGCAAATGAGAGAAAGGAAAAATGGATTTATTGTAGCCTTTGTACCTAGGTTTTAAATATGGCTCCTGGTAGCTTATTTCCAAACTGACCTACTTGAACCATTTCTCCCCTACACTAGGTATGCCTATGGCATTGGTAATAACATCTGAGGACAACTCAAAATTTACCCCTGCAAGGTTAACTTGTTTCTCATGCAAGTTAATGATGAAAATACTTGTTAGCTCAGGGTGATTTTTCACCTGCTGCACCCTTTCAAAAAATTCATAGCAGCCTACATTTTGGAAGCATGAGACAGTTAAGGGAGATTTGTTTAGCTCTATTGTGTTTAGTGGTTCAAACCTGTTGATCCTCCCACATTTTTGTTGATGCCTCCTTGGAATTTGGCCTTCCCCTTCACTACCACTGCCCTCTCTTTCTGACATTTTGACCTCTCTGCCTTTGAAAACCCTAATATTATAAATGGAAATGAGTTTAAGGGATGGTGATCAAATCGGTAGTTCTGCAAGTGAATGAGATAAGTGAGAGAGGGTAAAGGTATATGAATGTGAGTGAGAGGCAAAACTCAATGATCACCCTCTACTGATTGTTCAAACTCTGTGTTTAAACACCTTGCACTGATGGCAAATGGATATGAAAGAAGGCAATGAAATGGTCAATATTTTTGTAATGTAAGGGACTAATTTTGTGAATGGAGTGAGTGTAGGCACAAACTTAGGTGAGTGAAAAATCTCCAACAATGTAACCTTATGTTTTTCACTAAATTTCTTTGCAGGAAGATGAATGAGGCTTAATCAGTGATTTTAAGCATGACATTTAGGTTATCTCCTTAGGGATCCATTTCTTTGATCAAATGATAACAAAAAATTTGGAGAGGAGTTGATGTCATGTACTTGCCCCTTAAATATGCTTGAAAAACCCTTGGTGATGAATTGGAGCAAATTTGAGGGGTTTTGAGTGTTGAAATGGTGTAGGAGGCCCTCCTGGCCAAGCGCACAGCGCCAAGGCCAAGGGCGCAGCGCTGGAGCTAAGGGTGCACTATTAGTCTAGGCACGCAGCGCCAAGGTATTTTACAGGGCCTATCGGGAAAAATCGGCAAGCGCACAACGCCTTAATAAAATGCATGAGAGAAAAATCCAGGGGTGCAATGCCCGACTCCAGGCGCACAGCGCCAACCTGAGGGCGCATCGCCTCAACACTTAGCCAAAATTTGACTTAAAAAACTCACATTTTCCTCTCCTGAACGCTCTGTCGACTTTGCAAGTGAACAATTAGTTGTTGAAATGTTCAGATGACCTTTTATATGCTTAGGGATTCAAATTTAGCTTTACAAACCCACTTATTAATGTTTTCAAAGTCACTTCCCTTTTTCCTTTCTCACTAATATTCCTTTGACTGTTTGCTTGCAGGTGACATGAAAACCTTTAAGTGGATCCTTTTTTTTCTCCTTGAGAGTTTGACATGTTCATTTGATATTTTTTGGAGGGTTGCACACATTAGTATCTTCAAAGATTTTTGTGTTTTTCACCACAATATTCAACTTGTCTTTCTTACCTTTTCTCACTAACCTTTTACAATGTTTGTATGCAGGCTATTGAAATGATGATTTTGAATTTCCCCTTTGTTCTTTGAGGCATGAAAAACTGATATTGACACCTCTGGGACTCAAACACAAGGCAACATCTTCAAAACCCTATGTGATTTACACCATGAACTTAGTTTTTTCACCTTGGCTGGCAATTTTAAGAAATTTGTGTTCCTTTGATCCTAAAGATTTTGACACATTATATGACACAGCAACAACCCCAAAATCCTCTTTTGTCATTTTACCTTCTCGACGCCGATGTTTGGTGGTAGCTCTTGAGTTCTCTGGCACAGACTTTTGGATGCTTGTACGCAACATCACTTTCAAAACCTTCCTTTGCTGTCATCATAGAGTTTACCTCTTCATTCCACCTTTTTTGACCATCTTCCCAAAACTCTAGGTGTCTAGAGTGCTTGAAAACAATTATCAGTGTTGTCTTCTAAGTTCTCTATGGCCCTTTTAAGTTCATTCATTTATGTTCAGTTCACCTCACGTTTTTCCCTATTTCATTCATAATTTCTGAAAAAGTTCTCTTCATGTTTGGTTTTTGGTGTGCCTCCTCCATGTGATTTGCCACAAGTGTTCAGTGTTTTGACATTTGAGTGGGCCATTCAGCTCAAAATCCCAATTCTCCTTTCAAGACCAACTTGTTTCCCTTTCTTCACTTGCAGTTTATGATTTGATACGAAAAACTTCTTTGGAAACTTTCTAGAAAAGGAAAAGTAGTGGCTTAAACACCTAATGATGACCTTCAACCATGTAAAACCCTAATTGACCTAGTGGGAGGATCCTTTGACCTGGCCTTTGACTAAAAATTGGCTTGGAGTCTTCAAGTGTAAAAACAGAGTATTGACAAAGTGGTGTATTGAAGATCCAAAATCCAATGTACTTGATTTATATAAAGAGCCTACAGAGATAGTTTTGATACTATCAATGCTTGAGGAACCTGGTGAACATGGGAAAGAATAGGCTTATAGGTAACCCTGGATGTAAATTAGAGTTATGGGCAAGGGAAAAATAGAGTAATGAGGTCACAGGTGGGAAAAAAGGATGGAGATGAGTGGCACAAGCCCATAAGGAGTCCTTTAAGAATGACAGGGTGACCATGGAATGGAAAAATGGTAGAATAGTGAAAAAATTTCTATAAGGATAATGAAGGCAGTGAGATTTCTAAAGCTCACAATATTCAGGGAATTTTTTTTTAGGAATCTAGAACCAATATTTAGTCATCTACAGATAGTAAAAATTATTGATGATTATCAATTGTTATGAAAATTAATCCCTCTTGTGGACAAGAGTGATCTCCCTAGTATTCTACGAATAACTACAAACAAACATCCATTTGTAAATATTTTTCTCTAAATTATTTGCAATTCATAATTATTATAAAAAAAGAAAGAGGACATGTCCCTACCTTGAAATCCAACGTTCGATGCAGTCTTTTAATCAGTCACTCCAAAGAGGCTTCACTAGTAAGTAGAACCTGCAATCAAAGACAGACAAAATAATTAAAGCACCTGCAGCATATAATAATTAAGAAAAGATAATCCAACTCAGTGATCAAGGAGTCTAAGTATTGATGTTATTCAACAAGCACAAGAAAAACTCAATGAGAAAAAGAGATCCATATGTATTATCTTGAATGAAAAGAGTAATTTTACAACCTGATGTCTTGATGTCGTACAAGTTTCTCCTGGGGTCTTGAACAATCGTTCCTCCTTCAGTTTGACAAGCCTTCCTCTCTGAATACTAGCATGGAGGTATGGACATAAGGGTGTGATCATTATCATGCCAACAACAACTAGTGTAGAGAGTATGCACTCTTAGGAATTTCTTCAGCAACTAACATGTATGTCTACTATGTGTGTAGAATCTACCCTTTATACTGAAACATGAGCTCAATTTATAGGGAAATGGAGGTAGTTTCAGTTCCATGAAGAGGGGGATGGATTCCTCTCATGAAGGGATTTGAGCTCCATGAACCAAGGGATAAGCTCCATGAGTGGAGGGATAGAGCTCCATGAGTGGAGAGATAAAGCTCAAACTGATCGTGCCTCTAGAAGCTTCCAGTTGGGAGAATATTCAACCAGCTAGGCTTCTAGAACTTACTTTTTCCTTTATTTTAATTTTTACGGGGGTCCGCAAGTTTTAGTAGCAGAACATGCGGGAGCTACCGCAGGATATAGAACAAGTATCCGCGAACCCGCAGGAAAAGGCTATAAAAAGTACAAAGGTAGAGTTTTAAGGGTTTTAATGAGCTTTTCTCCAATTCCAAGACTTGGGTTAGGAACATTAGGGTTCTTGACTTCTAAGGGAGCACAATATATGTAGTAATAGACCTATATGGACAATCAAATGTCATGGTGACAAAATAACGTGTAATAGATTGCCCCCTAAAGTGCAAAGTCTGAGGTTGTTCTAAAGAGTGAAGTGATTTATCATTCTGAGGATTGGATTGTGGACACATCGGTTGAAAACCTATAAAAAAATTCAATGCAAGCATATACATATATATATATATATATATATATATATATCATCGCTGAGGTAGGCATTCCCATACTCAGATTAAAACTAACTAAATGTTCCGGTACATATATGATTTAATATTACATCAAAATTAGACACAGTATGGATGCAACCATCTGTCATAAGTAGTCTATTGAATTATGAATAATAAAACTCCTCGCAGCCTGGATGGTGGAAACTAGATCCAGGGTCTGATTTCCGCTTCCCGAACTAGTACGATTCTATCCATGCGATTGATTGTGTCGAAGACGAACATGGTTGAAACCGCTTGATTACCAGTCAATGATGTGAACTGTTAACAAGTGTGAGAGAAACCACCAATAATGACAATGGCTCTCAAAGTACTCAGTACAATCCATGAAGTGTGAATGAATGATTTGCAGTCGAACACTTCATGGAATCATTCGATCAAAGGTCAATGACGCAACCTATCATCGAAGGCGAGAAACCTGCCATTAGCGCATGCAGATCCCAAGGTACCGATAGGATTCTAGATCAAATTTCTAGATGATGAGTTGTCGTTGATAGAAAGTGACCGATCGCAGGAAATCCCATGATACGAAACCATTAGATCAAGTTTTGGAGAAATATTTGCAAGGACTGACTTAGGGATGGTCAACGCGAATGGAAACAAATGTTTGCAATGAAGGGTTTGTTTTAACTGTCTCTTGAACACATAATGACACTGCAAATGGTTTGGAATCAATTGACCTAAAGCTAATACCCAGAAACCAGCTGAAGACTTTCAATGTGGTTTGATTAACTGTTAGACAAAGGATTTCCCAACCCAGGTACAAGTGTAACAAAGTGTCGTGTTCAAGAGTGGCATGCTGCTTTTTAAACAGGGGTGACAATTAGATTATTTTTCTCTCTTTTTCCCCCACCATTAATGGCAAGTACCTCTTTATTTTTGAAAAGCTTGAGGAGGATAACATTTGCTTTTTTGTGTAAGCTCATCCTTCGGATGAGTCCATATTATTATTAAAAGAGAACCCTAAGAAGGAGTGGCTCAGTCCTATTTGTAATCGACATGTCCTTTACTGTTAAGTTTTAACCAATCCAGTATATGAGAAACTCGGTGTTTTTCAGTTTTAGGGAGTCAGAAGAAAAACATAAGTAAACTGCATGGTTGTTATTTTTCATAAATTTAGTCTCTCAGGCCCAAAAAAGGATAAAATAATACAGTAGAGAAATTTATTGACCATGATTAGTCAACATATAGATTTTCGTAAATAGTCCATTTCAGTCCGGAAAAGGGGTAAACTTATACTGAAAGGATGATTGTTCAATTTCTTTAACGAGTTCAAATAGTCAAGTACTCGACGATCTTTTCATATTTAGATAGTTTGAAAAGGGCTTAAAAGAGAACTCCAAGGTTTCTATTTTTCATTAATTTCAAGAGCCCAAAAAAGTGATAAAAGTATACTCAGCGTCAAAATAATTCTTTTCACCAAAAATCCTGTATCCTGCACAAAAACTCAAAAGATTACACATACCTGTTTCCAAGAAGAAAAAATATTGAAAAATAGCCTTTTAAAGTGAAAAATAAATAAAATATAATATTTATTCATTCAAAAAGTATAAAAAGGAGTTAAACAAAATCATTTTCACCTTTTGTTTTCAGAGAAGTGAATTGAGAGATTTTGAAAAAAAAGTTCCGAAGCTAATATCGGGAGAACCGACCGTCCATTCCGTGAATCGTCAGAACCAGGTAGTGCACATCATCTTACTCTTCATTTCTATTCATTTCATTTCTCCTTTTTAGCTTTAATTTCATTTTTTGGGAGGAATTTATGTTTAAAAATGTGCTCTCGGGGGTTTGCAGGTCATGCACGCGCTACTTGCGGACCCCGATAATTTTATAAATAGAAAACTATCGAGCTGCTACAGTTTTTTTGTAGAGCCCGTGCGAACGTCTGCGTTGTCTCCTCACAAAAACTGCAGAGGCGCCGTGACCGTTTCAAAATTCATAAATTCTCTTAAAAATGACTCAAGTTTTACACTCCAATGATTTCTAACTTTCAAATATGTTTATTTGTAGGCTATTCCACTATGAAATAATCACACACCATTAACACACATAGAAACACACAGATTTATACCCAAACACAGTCATGGCGGAAAAGGCTTCAGCCTCACGACTTCCTCACATATTTTCTCATTATTAAAAGAATGTAATATTACAATTAAATAGATGAGGAGACTGTGTCTCAAGATAGTGCATTCTATCTTGGACATTTTGGTTGATACAATTTCTCAACCATTCACACACCAATCTAGGAGCTACCTAAACTAAATACTAACTTAGAGGAACAACCCAATCTAGAGAGTTAGGCATAAATTCCTAAATTTTAATATCTAATTTATTTATTTTGGATTTATAATTTTTTTATGAGAGATGCTAACATTTCCCCCTTCAATGATAAATCCAAAATAAGAACGAGGAACCATCTTCCAAGTTCTCACATTGATCCTCAAAAACATTGCCTGAAAAAACCACCAAAATTGGATGTTGAAAAAACTGCAATCTGAAGAGACCATGAGTCGGTTGCATGTCTGATTCATCTCTGAATTTTTCTTGACAACCCCATCACGTGCCAAGCTGCAGAAGGATCCATCTGTCCTTTGCTTGAAATCAACATCCTTTGTCCACTGGAAAAATTTGATGAATTCCCACTGTCTGATGATGTCAAAAAACAACTCACTGTTGCTTTTGCTGTGTTGAAAATTGCTCACTTCTGCTTTGCTGTCGACTGTCCACTGGAAAATTTTTCGAGACTTTCAGTCTGACAACCACCGTCAATTTCATTGACATTTTCCCTACTTTTTCAGCTGAAAGGAGAGACAATCCTCTGGAAAGTATTCCTAAACTTCCCCCTTCAGGTGTAGGAGTGGTGCACTCGTGTACTCCCCCGTTCAACTGCATGAGAGTACCATCTTCTTTTCATTGTTGGTTGCACTAGGTGTGATTGTATTCAGTTGTAGAACTGATACAATCTTTTGACTGTGGATGACCATTCCCAAGGATCAATCCATTCATAATTTATCTTCAAGCTGGCTAATTGTTGTTGGTTGCAGCATTTCTCAGATGAATGATTTGGCTTGCCACAATGGCGACAAGGATGGAGATCAAAACAATGATCTTCCATATGACTAGTTCTATGACAATGAGGACATTTCGATTTTACTGCAACTTTGGGTTGTGTGCATTTTTTTTTGTCTGCAACATTCTTAGAATGTGTTGAGGTGATTTGTTCAAGAAATCCTGCACTGACGAACTTAATGGGATTTGAATAATCTGGGATATGCAAGTTGGCGTCATCTTTGACATATCCTAAGCCTCAGATTTCTTCCCATGGCTTGATGATTGGCTTGGAAGAAAGTTGAACTTGAACAACTTCGACACTTGAAGCTGTTTGGATGAATGGCTTAGAAACATCTGTATCTATATGATTCAATTACTCGGAAGCATCACTCTTCTCTTGCAACTCATTTCTTTGTAGTTGCGACTCCAGTTGAAGGAACTCAATCGTTTCATTTGTCTGTTGTAGATGCCGTGAAAGGTCAACAAGAGTTGCTTTATTGATTTGCACCATGTCTTCAGCACTTGAGAGGATTTTACCAAATCAAACTTCAATATGAGAGCCTCTACGTGTTTGGTTTTCACTAAATGGAGACACTCTTGAGTAACTGTTATAGCATCATGTATTTTCTTGTACTTTAAAAAGCCATATTGTTCCATTGAGAGAGGTTCACATAAATAGTCCCTAAGCATGTTTGCAATAAACTTTGATATCAATTTATAGAGGAGATTACAATGTGAGATAGGACATAAATATTTGAATGATGTAGGCTTAAATGAGTTAGGGGTGAGTGCAATAAAATTGGAATTAAGTGCATCTGAAACCTTCAGAGAAATCCTAGAGCCCTCCACTAGCTATAAAATGCTAGATATAAAATTCCATGTCCCATTAGCTCAAAGAAGAAGAGGAAGAGCTCCAATGTCCACCCGTCTGGACCACCAACTGTAGTCTATTTGTTTTAAGTTTTGGAACACCAACATTGGTATATTTGTTTTAAGTTTTTGGAAAGTTTCTTTTCAATGAAATTTGTTCAAAAATTATTCACATTACAAGTTAGTAAATTTTGTATAATTTAAGGGTTTTTAGAGTTATATATTTTTTAGTGTGTTATACTTATTTATACATTATTTTTTAAGTTGAGTAGTACCTTTCATTCATTCATCAAAATATCAAGTTACAATAGAAAATAGTTTCCGATGCTTCAACCTGCCCTGTGGGAAACCAGGTCTGTTGGCCATCGGAAGCCATTGAGTCTATCAAACGTAGCTATATAAGTTTTATTGTCTAAATCCTTCAAAACATTTGTCCTTCTAATTCTACATCTATATATTACTATGGTCTTCATCAAAATAAACAAAATCTGAACAATTAACAGACATGACAAGAAAATAACTAGTCCTCAAAGGACTCAATAGGTGTCGGGTCTTTGGCGCTGGACCCACGAATTTCAGACTGTTGCGGCCTCCGGAGAAGTTGTTCATTTCTACCCAAACGAGCATTCTATTGTTGTACCTGGAACTACAAGAGTTGGAATACTATTTGTATTTCCTAAAGAGAAGTGTCAATCTGCATAAAATATTAAGTATGCATGATTGATTTTTCCACTAGATGTTTCATCCTCCAATAGAGATGGATGGTTTTCTTATACTGAGATACTCTACCTTTGTTATTTTCCGGATCATGAACTAAGACTTCACTGTCTAAATCTACTTCTTCCTCTTTCGCTTGGCGAGTGAGAGCCTCTTCCCACTTCGCGATTACTCTCTGACTTGACTCGGAATCTCCTGCACATATGCCTGAGCGGCATCCCTGATACACTTACCTTGTGTTTTGTGGCTAGAACTTCTAAGCACCTGGGAGGAGGGATCACCTTTCTCCTTCTGAGATCCTCTCTTCCATGTCTTCCTCTAGCACTCCACCCCCGCTTCCTCTTTGATAACCTTTTCCCCCGCCATTGGAGCCTGATGAACTATGGAGGTTCGGTGGCAGAGAAATAATATACTATCATTCCCCTGATTGAGGTCTAGAATCCTCCCCTGAGACCTATCTCTATGACAGGAATCAATACCATACACAAACGTGATGTGATGTCAGTGACCCTTAACGTATAAAACATGGACAACCTTTCCATATCGCGATGTTGATTACGAACCATACCCCTAGGGGAGATTCGACGCCTGGTTTTTCCAAGCACCCAAAACTAAATTGCAAGTGATTTATCCCAAACTACACTGCGTGCCATAGAGGGCCAACAACAACAAGTCTTAAACACAAAACTATCCTTAGAGTTAACATGCAAGTCAGGGCTTTTCCACTAGCCCACGACATGGGTGGAAAACCCTGCGGAATCAATATGTCTGAAAACATGACCTCCCCAAAACATACCCATATCCCCCATTTTCTGAAGCATTATTCCGTAAAGAATTGAAATTGACACTATCAACCCAAATAAAATCAAGAAAAACCTCCAGGACACCGTGCAAACAGAGTAGTCGGGGTTACCGATGGACTATTCTATTAAAAGGATGAAAAAATGAAATTGCCAACATTCTCTGTGATCTTGTGAAAGAGAAAGGATAAGGAAAGTATGGCATACACTTGGATTGCTGAACTTCAATCGCTATAATGTTGTTGCCCTGCACTCCTACCTGCACCTAGCCAATGATCCTCCACTCGCAGAATAATGGTTTGATTGAAACAAAGGCAATTTATTAACTCCTGGTGGTTCTTACTCCACTTCACATACCAACTCACATAATGATTTCACATTCCTAAACTTAATACCCCATATCACACGTGGTCGACGCACCCACCTTTCTCTAATCACTTGCCACTATCCGGACCAACCTACAGGCCGACAGGCCCTCCCTTAATTGGTGTCATCATGATCCTCCTAGGTATCTTCAAACGAATCACACCACGATCGGGGGTTCATTCTTCCTTCATCAACATGGGTATGAGAATCCTGTTGGTCCTATTCAAGCATTCTGAGCAGCGGACCAAAATCTTCTGGGTGGCCAGTATTCCATGCTAGATCCAATGTGACTCCCTTATGAGTGCATCCCCAATTAGCCAATAATTATGATGCTTTATTGTCGTTATGCAGGACGTGCGAAGGGATAATGTACTCAAAATCATGGAGGAGGGTGCCCACTTCCTGAACCAAGCGGGTCGTTCTCCAACTTTTTCTTAGTTTTTCCCAAGTTGCTCCCTGGTGAAGGTGTTTGATAGTGCTGATAACCAGTTTCGAGTCTCCTTCCACCACTAATTTTCTATAACCAAGTCTTCTTGTACAAATTATACAATATGCATGTATATCTTGGATTCACCCGATCTAACAATGTACTAAAGTTAAATACTGAATCTCTTCTACAAATCTTTTGCGAAATTAAAAACAAAATCGCTAATCACATGAACATGAAGAAAGATCAATCACACACAACACAGATAATTTCTCGGGGAAAGCTTACAGCTAAAAACCCCACTATCTTCTATTATATATTGAAGATGGATCATGAAACAATTACATAAAAAACTCTTCTCACAAGAGCCCTCCAGTACTCAGCTAATTGTCTCACATTGTCATATGCAAAACTGACCAACGCATAGCCAATTCTCAACCTCCAGACAACCTGCCTTCCTTGTGCAATCCCTCATGGTGTAGATCCCTAAAATATAGGAATTCTTGCCTTCCTTGACTTTGCAAGTATCATGGGCACTCCAATGGGTGTTTGGTTTCATGTGTTCAACCCAATAATCCTACAACTGATAGTCAAGTTCCCTTTCACCTAGAAATAAACTGGGTCTCCACTGGATCTGACATGCATGCAACTAATAATAGTAAATCCTCAGTTGCATGTGAGATCACTAATTGTGAATTAATTAATATTTAATTCACTAGATCTCTCACTAGTGTATATTCAGTTAAAACTAGCACAACTGAGTTTAACTCACTTAAATGAGTTAAAATAGTTACAACTTGCATTAAATAATGTACAACTGCACTTCGAACTCTGTTACAACTAGAATTACTCTGCATGCCTCACCAACTACCTCTAACTCGAAATCCACTAGCTAACTAAATTTATCACCTCAATTAACTGATTCAAGTCCACATTGAGAATAGATTACAATTTAATGTCCATCTTAATTAAGGGATAACCAAAATAGACATGCACCCAAAAATAGCACTATGGGCCCCACCCTAGTCTGGGTTCTTAATTCAACCAAGTGCTTAATGCACTAGGCGTGGGTGCTGAATTTTCTTGTTGAATCTGAACACTCCCTCTCAGCAAGAAAGGGATTATCTTTCACCCCAATCTTGTCTCTATCGTATTCGAATTTGCTCCTGGTGAGTGCCTTCGTCAAAATATTTGCATCCTGATCTTCCGTGGGAATGTACTGAAGAAACATTATCCTTATCTGCACACAATATCTGAGATGATGGTACTGGATATCTATATGCTTGGACTTATCATGAAACATAGGATTAATCGAGAGTTTAATGCAACTCTGATTATCACAATGAACCACTGTCAAATCCATCTTAGAACCAAACAAACCAACCAATATCTTTCTCATCTAGATATCCTCACATGTAGCTTAACTTGTTTCCATGTATTCCAATCGCTGAACTGAGTGCCACAAATCATTGCTTCCTGATGTACCAGGAAACTGTTGTTGATTCAATGCTAAAGATCCCTCCTGAAGTGCTCTTTCTGTTTGATGGACTGCCAATCCAATCTGCATCCTTAAATCCATGCATCTTCACTCCCTCTGTCCGTCTGTACCATATACCATACTCTGATGTGCCCCTCAGGTATCTCAGGACATGCTTCCCCGCCTTCTAAAATAGCTTGGTAGGCTTAACAATAGCTTGACTCAGTTGGTTAACTGCGTAGCAAATGTCTGGTATCATGTTCACCAAATACATCAGTGAACCCACTAACTGCCTGTAGATAGTAGCATCCACTACCTCTCCAGAAGTAGTAATCTCTTTCCTCCAATTTCCTCGAAGAGGAGTATCCATGGGTTTGCAGCTCTCCATGTTAAACTTACCCATTATATCCTTTGCGTACTTGCCTTGAGACATAAAAATTTCACCATCCCACTACCATATTTCTAATCCAAGGAAATAATGGAGTCCCATGTCCTTCATTTCGAACTCCCTTGCAAGATCCTCCTTGCATGAGTGTATCAGATGCTCATCACTAGTCAAAATTAGATCATCAAAATAAAGAAAAATGATCAATATCTTACCCTCAACCACAATCTAGTACAGGTTTGCATCTACTTCACTTTTGGTGAAGCCCAGTCTAGTGAAATAGTTGTCTATCGGAGTGTACCAAGCACGGGGTGCTTACTTAGCCCATACAGCGCTCTTTTGAGTCTACACACATGCGACTCACTATTGAAGATCTCGAAACCTTCAGGTTTCTCTATGTACACCTCTTCCTCAATGATCCCATTGAGAAATGTAGTTTTCACATCCATCTGATGAATGCGCCAGCCCATCTGCGCTGAGAGTGCAAGGACGGATCTTATGGAAGAGTACCTTGCAACAGTTGCAAAAGTCTCATCATAATGTATTCCCTTGATCTGTGAGAATCCCCAGGCCACAAATATGGCCTTGTATTTCTCCACACTCTCATCAACAGCTTGATTTACCTTGTAGATCCATCTTGATCCAACCACTGATTTGTCAACCGGTCTTGGGACTATCTCCCATGCATTGTTCTTGACAATGGAGTCATAATCCTCCACCATTGCATCAACCCAAGTTGGCTGTTGCAATTATTCCTGAAAGGAAGATGGTTAAGTCACAATACATTTGCTTATAAGAGCCATGTATCCAGTAAATCGATCAGGAGACTGTCTCTGTCTGCACTGTGAAGTAGGGGCTCCTACATTCTCTGTAGCATCAAGTCTCAATCTATCAACTTTCGTGGTGCGCCTTTTGCCATTTCTCATGGATGGATCTGCATAAGTTTTTTCCTCCACCCCATGAACCTCCTCATGTGGTTGATCCAAATCTTGAGACTCATCCTTGGGAACCAACAATTCCTCCTCTGCATGCAAGTCCAACTCCCTCTCAGGGGAAAACCACATGGCTTTCTCCTCATCAAATTTTATATCCCGTCGCACAACAGTAATTCTGCTATTTGGAAAATACACATAATAATTATGGGGTGTTTCAGTGTACCACAAAAAAATCCCAACCTCAGTTGTTGGTTCTAGCATCTTCCTGGCGTCCGTGGTCACATGCACATAAATAGATCAGCCAAAAATTTTAAAGTGTGAAGCATCAGGTTTCTTACCAATGAAAGCCTCTTCAGGTGTACTCATTCCAAGTACTCTATGAGGACAACGATTTTGCACATGTACCGTTGTATTGCATGCTTCTGCCCACAGATGCATCGGTAGGCCTTGATCATGCAACATCACTCGTGATGCACCCACAATAGTTTTGTTCTTCCTCTCCGCAACCCCATTCTACTATGGGTTATGAGGCGCTATGAGTTCTCTTCGAATTCCTTCTTTGTTGCAAAAGTTATTGAATTTGTTATAGATGTATTCTCCACCATTATCTCTCCTAAGAGCCTTCACTTGCCTCCCCGACTCTTTCTCCACCAATGCCTTAAACTCACAGAACTTAGAGAATGTTTGATATTTCTTCTGCATGAAGAAGATCCAACACTTACGAGAAAATTCATCAACAAAGATTACATAGAACTTATGTTTTGTTGTTGAAGCGACAGAGAAAGGACCACACACGTCTGTGTGAACTCTCTCAAGGATCCTCGAAGCTCAGTTTTCCTTTTCATGAAAGGTGGACTTTATATATTTTCCCATAGTACATCCCTTGCATGTATCTGACTGCACAAGTGTACCCCTAGGAAGACCAGTAGAAATCTGTTGCATGACTTTCAAGGCTCCATGGTGAAGATGGCCTAACGCCCATGCCATAATTCGCCCTCATCTCGGCTCACCACTTGATCTGCCTTGCCCATCATTACTGCGCAACCATCTACCTCCAGCTTGTAGATATTCTTAACTTGAATTTCTATCCTCTTGGCTTGTCCCAGTGTTTTATGTTGCAAGAAAGCTTTTCCATCACTAAAAACAACATCATAGCCTTTATCCTCCAACATTGCGACTGAGACCAAATTTTTCTTCAGACCTAGTACATGCATTACATCTTTTAATTGAAATGGTTTACCTGACTCCCTCTGAAAGGTAATGATACCAATCCCGGTAGCACTATACCATCCATCGTTGCCCATTTCAATATGCATCTTGATATCTTTCTCCTCCAAGTCATTGAAAAGTTCCTTATCTCCCATCATGTGAAAGGAAGCACCACTATCCAAATACCACACAAATCCCAATGCAATGGACACCATGCATGCGATCAATGAGAACTCAAGCTCAAATTGCGAGGCAAGGGCCTCACCAGCTGCAGATCCTCCAACCTTCTTGTTCTTCTTCTTTTGTGGACAGTTAGTAGCAAAATTCCCATGCTCGTGACAATGAAAACACTTCACCTTGGACATGTCCTGCTTCTTGCCATTCTTGGACTCGGATTTAGAATGGAATTTCTTCCCCTTCCCCTTCATTTCTTTGGAAGCCAAAGCACAATCCTATTCATCCTCATTCTTAGATGAAGATGAATCTTTGGTGTTCCGTCTGAACTCCTCCTGCACCAAATCTGACCACAATCGTTCCCAATCTAGCAATTTTTCCTTTCCATTGACAAAGTCTTGATAAATGTGCAAACTCTTGGGAAGTCCTAGGAGAGCCAAGCTCACCAAATCATCATCAACAATTGTTATTCCAATGCTCCCCAGTTCATCCCTACATTGGACAAACTTTGTTAGATATTTTGGAATGGTGTCGCCCTTTTCCATCTTGATCTTCCTGAGTTTATCTTTGAGCGCCAATTTCCTATGGTCGCTGCTGCTTTGGAATAGATCTGTCAAAGCCTTCCACATTGCATATGGTGTGGCTTTCCCATGGAGGCTTGAGACAATGTGGTCTCGTACTCCCTCCAACAGGATCCTCCTTGCCTTTTCCACTTTCTTTTTCCATGCATCAAGATTTGCAGCATCTGCCACAGTGGGTTTAGGAACATCATTGTCAATGAATTCCTTCAAGCCATTGTCTTCGAGTACTGCCTCCAACCTGTCCTTCCAAGAAATATAGTTTGAGCTGCCCTCGAGTGCATACTCTAACCTCAAGCCATTGAAAGCCATTTTGATCTTGAATCAACTGTAGCACCAAGAAAGTCTTTTTGAAAATTTGAATTCTATCCAGTCACAAACTCAACCCCTGCTTCACTTTTGCAATTTCATGTGCTTCGATACCATGTAGAAATTATACAACATGCATGTATATCTTGGATTCACCCGATCTAACAATGTACTAAATTTAAATACTGAATCACTTCTACAAATCTTCTGCGGAATTAAAAACACAATCGCCAATCACATGAACATGAAGAAAGATCAGTCACACACAACACAGATAATTTCTCGGGGAAAGCTTACAGCTAAAAACCCCACTATCTTCTATTGTATATTCAACATGGATCATGAAACAATTACATACAAAACTCTTCTCACAAGAGCCCTCCAGTACTCAGCTAATTGTCTCACACTATCATATGAAAATCTAACCAACACACAGTTAATTCTCAGCCTCCAGACAACCTGCCTTTCTTGCACAATCCCTGATGGTGTAGATCCCTAAAAGATAGGAATTATTTTCTGCCTTGACCGCACAAGTATCACGGGCACTATCCTACAACTGATAATCAAATTCCTTTTCACCTATAACTCGGCTAGGTCTCCACTGGATCTGACATGCATGCAACTAATAATATTAAATCCTCAGTTGCATGTGAGATCAATGATTGTGAATTAATTAATATTTAATTCACTAGATCTCTCACTAGTGTATCTTCATTTACAACTAGCACAACTGAGTTAAAATATTTACAACTTGCATTAACTAATGCACCACTGCACTTTGAACTCTTTTACAACTATAATTACTCTGCATGCCTCACCAACTACCTCTAACTCGAAATCCACTAGCTAACTGAATTTATCACTTTTAGTTAACTAATTCAAGTCCACATTGAGAAAAGATTACAGTTTAATTTCCATATTAATTAAGAAATAACCAAAATAGACATGCACCCAAAAATAACATTGTGGGCCCCACCCTAGTCTGGGTGCTTAATGCAACCAGGTGTTTAATGCACTAGCTGCTTAATGCACTAGGCGTGGGTGCTGAATTTTATTGTTGAATCTCAACACTGCTAGCTATAATAAGGCCATGTTTGACAACGTTATACTCTGCCTCATTATTGTTGGCATAGACACAATCCGCAGTAACTTATTTATAGATTTAAAAATACATTTTAATAACAAAAAAATCACAATACAACTAAAAAATATTTTTCCAAATTAATAAAAAACTACAAAATTTAAAATAATTAATTAAAAAACTCAAAAAAAATTGTGAATTAATGTTATATATTAATAAAAAAAACAGATTTACATGGACCTCCTTACATAGATTTTCCATTACAACCATGGAGGATTTAGCCTCTCCTCAACATGTTGTAATTGACGACCAGAACAAAAGAGTCCCCATGCACATCCAAAAATTAAAGACTCCCATAAGCCAATTTACATAAAGGCCAATGTGAGCGTTGGCCTGTCCCATTACCAAGTTGTCCCATACATTTGTTTACAAGCAAATTAACCATATATAAACCCACCATCATCCTTCAAATAGTAGGGCATGTAACCAGTATACCCACATAAATACCATGACCAGTGCACAAACAACTGTACTGAGACTATATCATCGCGATCAACATTAGCCCGAACGAAAAGGAGACCAAGAAAAATAGCAAGTGCCTTGCATATCGAGCCAAGAACCACCATGAAAAACATCATACTACACTGCCAACCCACTGTACTCACTGATCATTATTCGAGGATGAAATATGTGTTGGAGCCCTCGCACTAGAACCAAGAGGATCCATCAGGTACCCACTGTCTGATTCACATGCTATATGGATTTCCACATGTGCCAAGTGGGAGTCAATCATGTCTAGATAAAATCACTAATTTATGAGTATCCTCTTGATGTTCTATAGGGAGGCAAAGACATCATACTTCTCTGCTTGCTTATCCTTCAATCTTAGGCCCACTGGGGTCTTCATTTTCCAATGAAGAGCCACATAAGTTTTTTCCCACCCCTAGTATGTCCAGGATCAGGAACCCATGCCGACATGTCTTCCATGATCTCATAATCTGAAAGAGACTGTCTTTCAACCCCCACTTGGGTCTCCAGTTTACAAATTTCCCTCTGAGTGTCTAGCGAAATGACATTGAAATAGGTGGCAGCTGAGTCATGAGCAAAGAGTCTCGTGCCTCATTGTCCCCACTGGGATTTTTCGCCTCCCCCCGCCTACACCACATTCTATGTTTTCGCGGCATAGAAAACACTCGAGGACACACTTATTGCAGCTCCTATGGATACCTCTACTTGCAAAGAAACAAGAGAACGAATGAGACCCAACTCTGATAAGACCATGATACCAACAAATGATATCATCACAATAACTCTAGACACATGCCTTGGACTCTACAGACGCCCCTATCAATTGAGACAGAGAATACAACTTCCTCAACCAAGACTTCTTCATCATTAACCATTGAACAAAAAAGCAAAAACCAAAAAACCAAAAAACCTCAAAACCCAAAAATATGCAACCACACACTACACCAACCAAAGCTTATACAACTAAAGAAAAAACCTATTACTACAACACCCCAATAATTAGGCCGATAGGCCTTCTGTTATGAAAGAGATCAGATTTTTGATCGTCAACATATTCATTCTGCACACAACACCTGTTGCTGTTCATTCGTTTGTGCAGGCGATCTGTACCTTTAAGCTTTCCATGCGTACATCATATCATCATGCCATCTATCCATACCGTTTCAGATATTTGGTTTCACTCTCGCTCTTACAGTTATGCAGGGTATTTCGCCTTCACTGTCGCTCTTACTATTATGCCTGTAAAACTTCATTTCTGTTTTGTCTTTCAATCAGTCAGTAGCTCCGTAAGGTTTTTTTCATTTCTTTTAGTCAAGCTTTCTTGGATTTCGAAATGGCGACCTCTCATATGGGCAGGGGTCGAACTCTAAAGTCCTACGAGGGTCTGAGACCAGCTTTTCCCAGCAAGTCGTCTATGGCGTCGTCCTCGGTGTCTCTCAGACGCTTTCCTTGTACCACACTCTCTGTCAAGGCTGCAAATTTTGTGGCTTCCAAGGTACACGTTTTCCGGGCATTTTTACTGTACTCCTGCAGCATTTTTAGTGCTTTGCGATGAAATCTTAGGGGGTTGTATTGCAATTTTCTACATTGAAGCCCCTGGGTGACTAAGTTCTAATTAAGCTTAGGCAGGCGGAAGAGAAAACCCAAGGCGGTATGTTTCGAAATGGTGACCTCTCAGATGGGCAGGGGCCTAACTCTAAAGTCCTACGAGGGCCTGAGACCGGCTTTTCCCAGCAAGTCGTCTATGGCGTCGTCCTCGGTGTGTCTCAAACGCTTTCCTTGTACCACGCTCTCTGTCAGGGTTGCAACTTCCGTGGCTTCCAAGGTACACGCTTTCCGGGCATTTTTACTGTACTCTCACGGCATTTGTAGTGCTTTGCGATGAAATCTCATTGTTTTTTGGGTTTTGTTGCAGTTTTCAACATTGAAGCCCCTGGGTGACCGAGTTCTGATTAAGCTTAGGCAGGCGGAAGAGAAAACCCAAGGCGGTATGTTTCAAAATGGCGACCTCTCAGATGGGCAGGGGCCTAACTCTAAAGTCCTACGAGAGCCTTTTTCCCAGCAAGCCGTCTATGGCGTCGTCCTCGGTGTCTCTCAGACGCTTTCCTTGTACCACGCTCTCTGTCAGGGCTGCAACTTCCGTGGCTTCCAAGGTACACGCTTTCCGGGCATTTTTACTGTACTCCCGCGGCATTTGTAGTGCTTTGCGATGAAATCTCATTGTTTTGTGGGTTGTATTGCAGTTTTCTACATTGAAGCCCCTGGGTGACCGAGTTTTGATTAAGCTTAGGCAGGCGGAAGAGAAAACTTAAGGCGGTATCTTGTTACCCTCCTCAGCTCAGAAAATACCCGAAAGGGGAGAGGTTGTGGCTCTTGGCAATGCCAAGACTGTTGGCAAGATACAGATTCCGCTTTCAGTTCCGGTACATACATCCTATCCTTACTTGGTTATCGGCGTTTCATCCTTCATTTGATCGTATTATGAATTTATCCTCAATATAAGAGAAGACTTGTATAAGTAAATAACTAGGTCAATTAACAACATGTAATGTGGTTTATGTAAAGGCCCTCTTCCCATATGTAAGTAAATAGTGTGGTCAATTAACAGTGTGTTATGTGGCTAATGGAAAACTGATCGATGGTTTATGACTTCCATTTCATTTATATTGAGACTTCCAGCTTCTGCGTTATCTGTGGAAGTTCAGTTCGGCCATTTTCCCAACTGCTTCATAGAATTAACATTTTCTTTGGCATTTGGGCTAAACACTGAACTAACATTTTCAGATATGGTCAGAAGAAGCACTGCAAATATAGCATCTATAAATTGGCTATTCGAGATGGTCAGAAGAGGCACTGCAAATACGACATCTATAAACTGTGCATTTATTGGAGTACTAATTTTCATTACAATGGTATCGAGACCAATAGATGCCCATAGACAGTTCCAATATCATGGGGCATCCGAGGCAACAAAGGAATTGTCACATGCTAATTCGACCAATGTAGTGCTTCTCGTAAACATCACTCTGCTGAACAATGCAGTATCCGAAGGAGCTGGTATGTGAATATCTGTGCCTTGGTTTGTTTTCAGTAATGTGCCTAAATATCTAGCTCATTGCTAAGCAGCTTGTTTAGATAGAAGCCTGCCAGGTTACCATTTACATAGGGTCTCTGTTTTCAGTTATAAGTTTTTGGAATGTAACTATGTAGCTCATTGTTAATTGCAGTTTGTTTAGATGGAAGCCCTCCAGCTTACCATTTACATAGGGGATTTGGACCAGGTGCAAATAACTGGCTTGTTCATATGGAGGCAAGTCATTTCTCTTAGTTTCTATGTCCATGAAGTCCTCCAGGTTGTCTTTGTTATTGACTAACCTATGCTCTCTTGTTGAGGCTCCTTGTTTGAAAACTGTTCTTACCTATTCACACACTACATTTCATGGTTGATTCAGAATAATGAGAGACAGATTAATGTGCTCAGAGTGTTGAGCTCATCCATCTTATTGGGATTGATATTTTATTTACTGCATTACGATACGCTGTCTTGTTCCCAAAGAGAAAATTCTCCATTGGGTTATTCTCTGTTCATGGGAGAAACTATAGAATTTCCAGGCATTTTAAGTGATGTTCCATCACAAAATCCAGGTATTTCTAGTCGAGACTTTAAAGCCACGTGATTATAAATTGGGTTTTCATGGGATTCATTGAAACTAGAGAAAATTGTTGAACATATTTCTATAGTTGGAACCGCGTTATGGTTATATACTGTGACGGGTCGTCATTCACTAGAGATGTGGAGGAGGTAAACCCGGTATGGTAATTTGAACACGCTAACGAGTTTTCAATTAAAATTTACGGGCATATATATTCTTGCATTTCCATTTCAGTTGAATCATTGGTACCTAATAAGCCTTATTTCAGACCAGCAACCTCCATTTTAGAGGGAAAAGGATTTGGTAAGCTGTAATGGAATATATTTTGGCACAGGGGATGGATAAAGCTCAACGGGTACACTTCTGTATTTTTTTATAATGCGCTCTCTCTATATATTTCAATATGTTAAAGCATACTCTGTTTTTGGAATTTCCATCAAGTTCTTCCAAGAAAGAGGACAAATTGCCCTTGGCTATCATCAAACTGGAAAGTAGTCTATCAACTGATGTGTTGAAATAATCTGTTGCAGGCTCTACTTACTGGATGCTCAGCAGGTGGTGTAACCACATATATTCACTGTGATAGATTTAGTGATCTTCTGCCACGCAGGGCAAAAGTCAAGCGCATGCCAGATGCTGGATTTTTCATTGATTCGTATGTTATCAATAAAATCTTATTTTTAATTCCACGGACGGAAGGGTTCATAGATCCATTAGCATACATATATCCATTTAAATTTGGATCTTGAACTATTTATTGTTGACATTTTTTTTTCTTTTGATCTTTCTTAAGTGTTTCATAAATTCAAAGTTCACGGTTTAGGGCTCAGTTAATTTGATCTGTATCCACACTTCAAGCAGATTCAAATGTTTGATAATTTAATTAGTGATAATTACCTTGCAAGTGGTACAGGAAGGACATATCAGGAGCAAACCAGCAGAGGTTTCTTGTTAATCAAATGATCACGCTTCATGTATAAAACCATCCTCTTCTCCAGATCTGTTCAGTAATAAGCTAATTGAAAGATTATTTTAACTTGCTATATATGTATTTTTCATTCTCATTTTTTGTTGTTGTTGTTAAATGTAATATTTTATTGTAGGGATCTTCAAAAAACTTGCCTGCTGCTTGGACAACTCGACTGACACATCTACGTCTGGTAATATGAAGTTTAATTTTTTTTTACATTTGAAATTGTGTTATTAGTATAAAATCATTTTAACCTCAATTTGAAGGGAAAACTTATTAATATGTTTAAAGGAACGAGGGATCAAAATCAAACTACTTTATTATAAATTTTTGTAATTACTCTAATCCCATTTTAGTTTTTAAATTATAATTGATCTTTTGATTTTTCATTTTTATAAAGGTTTTTCTTTTTTATTAGACATTACAAACCTAAAACATCTAGGTCGACTGTGATGTTACTTAAAGAAAAATCCATTTTATATGAGTTGTTACTAACATTTGATGATAATAATGGCAGTGTTTTTTTCCACAATATCTCTTACATTGGATCAGGACGCCACTTCTTGTTGTAAATTCAGCATATGACCCACTGCAGGTAGATAGAATCTCTTCTGATATTTTTCATTGAATTCCCCTGTCAGTATATGATATTTGGAATGATTTAGTATTTTCTATGTCTGCGTGATGTATTATGCAGATTAGATTCATTCTCGTACCTAGTGCAACAGATCCCAATAATTATTGGCAAAATTGCAAGATGAATATCACAGAGTGTGCTCCATGGCAGTTAAAAATAATGGAAGGTTACTTTCTGTAATACCCTAACCTCTTCTTTCTCCTAACTGCAAGTACAAACATTTCTCATGAAATTCCAAGTTCGGTTTTTAACAGAGATTAGTCTTGTATTTTACTCAAATCTGTTACCAATAGCAGAATTCACAGATTATTTGACCAATGCATTAGTACCAGTGTACTACTCAAAAACAGGAGGGTTGTTTATCAATTCATGCTTCCCACACTACCAGACAAATATACAAGCTCTGTGGCACTCACCTAATTCTCCCAGGTTAAGTTCAAAGGTACGTCATTATATACTTCAGATGTGCCACACCTACCACCAACAAAACATAATCTTCAGCCTTTCATGCGTATATATGTTATTTCTATTATTGAATATAACTTGTTTTCATTATTGGATATAATCTGTGTATATATGTTGACTGTAGAATTGGTTGTATGAATCATTTCAGACAAAATTCTTCGGTGTAACATAATTTGTGAAACGGCAAAATCGGAATACCTCGTTTTATTAAATGATATAGTTTATTTGAGCTGCCTGCAGCAACTAGGAAATTGGAATGTCAATATTTATGCTTATTAAATAGCATTTGGCATTAGGAAATGAACATTACAAACTTTATTAAGCCGTACATGTTTATTCGCGGAAGAGTACTCGGATTTGAATCAAGATGTATTATTTTGGAAGTTTGAAGTACGTGGACTATGGAGAGGGAAAAGTGTGATGTGAATGTGATCTTGTAGGGTTATATTAATTTTTTTTTTTTTAATACATTAGAAAATATTGAGAAAATTAAAAAGATTAAAGTAGTGACATTGTTTATTTTGATTTTTTTTGGATGGATTGTAAATGAGATTATATTGAGAAAAAATAGTGACATTGTTTATTTGAACATAGTTTAGACACTTGTGCCATTTGTCAGTTTTTTCCATGATTTATTTTGATTTTTGAAAATGATTGACCTTGCTACTTTCGAAAATGCAAAATATATAACATATATATCTACAAATGTCTTTCTCATACAACCTTATTGACCTCTCTTTGCACCTTTTGGGGCAACTTCTAGTTCATTCCAAATTGAATTTTCATTCTCCAACTTAAACCTCAAACATTCATTCCAAACTTGACTCACATTCTCCAACTTATTTGAGGTCCCTTTAATTAATATTTTAACAACTTTGATTGATATATGCATTCTTTGAGAAAGAAAAAATTAAAATAATTAAATAATACCATTTTCCTATCACATAAGCCTACCGTGCCCACTGCTTCTGTCGGTATTTACGAGACTTTATAAATCACATTCTAGTGGTCAGTGCCGCCTTCTGTTTAGGAATATTGGACCCCACTGCCGCCGCTGGTGTCTAACAGATGGCATATATCACATTCTAGTGGCCAGTGTGGCATTCTGTTGAGTAGTAGGTTAAAACTGCAGTCAACATATTATTTTCCGCATCTGCCCAAAATCTGAGGAATACTGGACTTGCGTTGAGGACTGAGTTAAATTTGTGTACGTAATCTGAATCTCGTCAGAATTTATTTATTTATTAAATTGAACCCAACTCGGGTCGCGACACGTGGTTAGGGTTTACGGCCGGTCCAACCAGCGAATTATTAGTTCAATCGGTCAACTGGAACAATCTCATCAAAAATTTAAAAATAATATATTATATAATTTTATACGGTTTTTTGAGATTTTACAAAATCTTCATGTTAAACCTACCCAAATACTGATGTTATCGATCAAAATTCATAATTAATCAAAATTTTTAAGTTATTAAATCAGTGTGTAAGGAGTGATTTTTAGTGTCATTTTTTGGAGTTTTGAATGTTAGAATTTGATAAAAAATTTAAGGTGAAATATTGATTTGTATTATTTAAATTGGTTTTTTGACTATATATAGATTCAGCATCTTTAAAATCATCTAACACACTTTAATTATACAAAAATTACCCATCAAACTTGTGATTTTAATGAATTCTTACAAAATTTTAAAAACATTAAACCAAAAAAAGCTACTTTAAAAACTCACACTAATAACAAACTAAAATGCTTAATCCAAAAAAAATTGCTAAAAAATTAACTTACTCCATCAGTGCACGCTAAACACGTTCTCACTCATGTTAAAAATCAATTACAACAAACAGTACGGAGCTGCCACTTTCCGACAACTGAAAATTAATTTCGAATCAGAAAATGCCATAAAGATTTCATTCCCTTTCTATGTTTATGGCGACTTCTAAATTCATGTAATATTCATTCCCTTTCCACGTTGATCACTATAAACCGATCAGTATGACGACTTCAAAATTCAAGTATTTTATTCCACACGATGAGGCTTTTAGCCTTTTTACTGAGTTTAGGGCTTTGAAGATCTCCTAAGTCTTAACTGCCTCTTTTTTCCCTCGGTGCCCCCTACTTTTTTTTTTGGGTCTATCTTTGCCAGCTTTTTTAATGATGAAAATTAGAAAATTAAGAAAATTAAAATCGGCGTTGTCTAACGAGCCGGAGGAATTGCCCGGACGGTCAAAATTGGCCGGAATCCGAGCCAAAAAAATTTAAAAAATCTTGCAGAAACAGTGCTTGAATCCTGATTTTGACATTGGAAATGGATTCAGCACCATCAAAAACCTGTAGGACACCCAAAATATTAAACTTTGATAGTTATAATATGGATTTAAAAAAATTCCTGCTGGATTTTCTGAAAATCTTACCGGAATTTTCATGATTTTCAGAGTGATTCCTTCGGCTAGTTAGACTCCGGCATTAAAATCTATGATTTGTTGGTGTGTTTTTAAGTTTAGTTTTTTAAAGTGTTTTTTTCCCTATTTTCCTATGGTTTAGATTATATAATTTGTATATAATTAATCAAAAATATACTAAAAAGAACATATGAAAGTTAAACTATATGATCAATATATTCATTCAAAAATGCAAGAAACAAAAAGAAAAAAGAAAAAAAAAACACTTTAATTTAGAGGAAAAAGGACAAAAACTGAAAAATAAAACAAGTAAACAAACCTTTTATCACATTGAAAAAACAAAAAATTATTTTTATCTTTTTACTTATTTTTCCCAAATTTTGATATTTTAATTCATAATGCAAAGTGTATATATGGGAAAAAAAAGCGTTAAGTTATATATATATATATATATATATATATATATATATATATATATATATATATATATATATATTTATAAATGTTAAATATAAATATGATTTGTTGTGTTTAAATTTATTAATTCACTTGTATTTTATAAATTAGGAATTTTAATATTTAAATT
The DNA here is from genome assembly GCA_034641835.2 of Pinus albicaulis. Lineage (NCBI taxonomy): Eukaryota > Viridiplantae > Streptophyta > Pinopsida > Pinales > Pinaceae > Pinus > Pinus albicaulis. The sequence continues at coordinate 238,201,088 of CM076583.1, read as the reverse complement.
TTTATCAATATTTTAGAAAATTATTTAAATAGTTGATAAATGTTAATAGACACCAATCTATAATTAGAATCATAATACTTACTTCATACTATATTTCATGTTGCAAAAACTAAATTGTAGCTTTATTTTAAATTGTTGTTGTTGTTTATTATAAAAATAATAAATATATAAGTTAAACATATGTATATTTAAAAACACATAAGATAAAAATTATTCTTAATCATACAAATAGTTTTTGTTATAATATCATGGGTCAATACAATTACCTTATCAATATCTTATGCCCAAAAAACCCATGGATTTTTTTTTTTTTTTTGTAAGTGATCTTTGTTTTTTTTGTTTGTAAGTGATATTTGTTTTTTTTGTTTGTCAAGTGATCTGCCTTTATCAAGGCTTGACTTGAGGCTTGAGAAACCTTGTCCCATGGGCATCTAAGCCATCATAATCACCTGGGGATAGGACCAAGTCTGGCCCACACCAACCCTAAGCTTACTAGATTTTAGCCTGTCTCTTCCCCTAGAGCCTCAGTGAGATTTGATCCTGGGTCTACTTAAAAGTTCATCCTCCACCTATTGTACTAGTGAGACTTGACAATTTCATAGAACACTTGTTAATATGCTATTTTTTTTATTAATTAATTTAAGAAAAATAAAATCTATGATTTGTTGGTGATTTTTTTAAGTTTAGTTTTTTTAAGTGTTTTTTCCCTATTTTCCTATGGTTTAGATTATATAATTTGTATATAATTAATCACAAATATACTAAAAAGAACATATGAAAGTTAAACTATAACCTTTTATCATATTGAAAAAACAAAAATTTATTTTTATTTATTTATTTTTATCTTTTCACTTATTTTTCCAAAATTTTGATATTTTGGTTCATAATGTGAAGTGTATATATGGGGAAAAAAAGTGTTAAGTTATAAATATATTTTTATAAATGTTAAATATAAATATGGTTTGTTGTGTTTAAATTTATTAATTCATTTGTATTTTATAAATTAAGAATTTTAATATTTAAATTCTTATCAAATATTTAGAAAACTATTTAAATAGTTGATAAATGTCAATAGACACCAATCTATAATTAGAATCATAACACTTACTTCATACTATATTTAATGTTGCTAAAACTAAATTGTAGCTTTATTTTAAATTGGTGTTGTTGTTTATTATAAAAATAGTTAATATATAAGTTAAACATATGTATATTTAAAAACGCATAAGATAAAAAATATTCTTAACCATACAAATAGTCTTTGTTATAATATCATGGGTCAATACAATTACCTTATCAATATCCTATGCCAAAAAAACCCATGGACGTTTTTTTTTTGTAAGTGATCTTTTTTTTTTTTGGTAAGTGATATTTGTTTTTGTTTGTTTGTCAAATGATCTGTGTTTATCCACGTTTGACTTGAGGCTTGAGAAACCTTGTCCCATGGGCATCTAAGCCATCATAATCACCCGGGGATAGGACCAAGTCCGGCCCACACCAACCCTAAGCTGACTAGATTTTAGCCTGTATCTTCCCCTACAGCCTCACTGAGGTTTGATCCTGGGTCTACTTAAAATTTCATCCTCCACCTATTGTATTAGTGGGACTTGACCACTTCATAGAATACTTGTTAATATGCTATTTTTTTTATTAATTAATTTAAGAAAAATAAAATCTATGATGTGTTTTTTTAAGTTTAGTTTTTTTAAAGTGTTTTTTCCCTATTTTCCTATGGTTTAGATTATATAATTTGTATATAATTAATCAAAAATATACTAAAAAGAACATATGAAAATTAAACTATATGATTAGTATATTCATTCAAAAATGCAAGAAACAAAAAAGAAAAAAAACACTTTAATTTAGAGGAAAAAGGACAAAAACTTAAAAAGAAGAAGAAAGTAAAAAAACTTTTTATCACATTGAAAAAACAAAAATTTACCTTTATTTATTTATTTTTATCTTTTCACTTATTTTTCCCAAATTTTGATATTTTAGTTCATAATGCGAGGTGTATATATGGGAAAAAAAAGTGTTAAGTTATATATATTTTTTTATAAATGTTAAATATAAATATGGTTTGTTGTGTTTAAATTTATTAATTCACTTGTATTTTATAAATTAGGAATTTTAATATTTAAATTCTTATCAATTTTTTAGAAAACTATTTAAATAGTTGATAAATGTCAATAGACACCAATCTATAATTAGAATCATAACACTTACTTCATATTATATTTCATGTTGCTAAAACTAAATTGTAGCTTTATTTGAAATTGTTGTTGTTGTTTATTATAAAAATAATTAATATATAAGTTAAACAAATGTATATTTAAAAACACATAGGATAAAAAATATTCTTAACCATGCAAATAGTCTTTGTTATAATATCATGGGTCAATAGAATTACCTTATCAATATCCTATGCCCAAAAAACCCATGGATATTTTTTTTTTTTTGTAAGCGATCTTTGTTTTTCTTTTTTGTAAGTGATATTTGTTTTTTTTTTTTGTCAAGTGATCTGTGTTTATCCAAGTTTGACCTGAGGCTCGAGAAACCTTGTCCCATGGGCATCTAAACCATCATAATCACCCGGGCATAGGACCAAGTCTGGCCCATACCAACCCTAAGCTGACTGGATTTTAGCCTATCTCTTCCCCTACAACCTCAGTGAGGTTTGATCTTGGGTCTACTTAAAAGTTCATCCTCCACCTATTGTACTAGTGAGACTTGACCACTTCATAGAACACTTGTTAATATGCTATTTTTTTAATTAATTAATTTAAGAAAAATAAAATCTATGATTTGTTGGTGTTTTTTTAAGTTTAGTTTTTTATAAGTGTTTTTTCCTTATTTTCCTATGGTTTAGATTATATAATTTGTATATAATTAATCAAAAACATACTAAAAAGAACAAATGAAAGTTAAACTATAACCTTTTATCACATTGAAAAAACAAAAAATTATTTTAATTAATTTATTTTTATCTTTTCACTTATTTTTTCCAAATTTTGATTTTTTTTTGGTTCATAATGCGAAGAGTATATATGGAGAAAAAAAGTATTAAGTTATATATATATTTTTATAAATGTTAAATATAAATATGGTTTGTTGTGTTTAAATTTATTAATTCACTTGTATTTTATAAATTAGGAATTTTAATATTTAAATTCTTATCAATTTTTTAGAAAACTATTTAAATAGTTGATAAATGTCAATAGACACCAATCTATAATTAAAATCATAACACTTACTTCATACTATATTTCATGTTGCTAAAACTAAATTGTAGCTTTATTTTAAATTGTTGTTGTTGTTTATTATAAAAATAATTAATATATAAGTTAAACATATGTATATTTAAAAACACATAAGATAAAAAATATTCTTAACCATACAAATAGTCTTTGTTATAATATCATGGGTCAATACAATTACCTTATCAATATCCTATGCCCAAAAAACCCATGGACATTTTTTTTTTTTTTTTTGTAAATGATATTTTTTTGTTTGTAAGTGATATTTGTTTTTTTTGTTTGTCAAGTGATCTGTGTTTATCCAGGTTTGACCTGAGGCTTGAGAAACCTTGTCCCATGGGCATCTAAGCCATCATAATCACCCGGGGATAACACCAACCCTAAGCTCACTGGATTTTACCCTATCTCTTCCCCTACAGCCTCAGTGAGGTTTGCTCCTAGGTCTACTTAAAATTTCATCCTCCACCTATTGTACTAGTGGGACTTGACCACTTCATAGAACACTTGTTAATATGCTATTTTTTATTAATTAATTTAATTAAAAGAACAAAAAAGAGATTCATTATTTTAGAGATAAACTTCAACTATTAATTTGTGTATATTATTAAGAATATCTCAAAATATTCAAAGGATCCTTACTTAATATTTATTGATAATCAAATTGAAATTCTAAAAATTCTATTCCAAAATAAACATGTCTATCAACATAATTAAACATTGAAAGAATAAAATTCTATTCTAATTTATTTATTTTAATATTTTTTTTTTACTCTTATTTTCAAAATTTAAATATTTTAATTCATTAACCCAAAAAAAATATTTATTTTTGAAAAAAAATATCGTATTTTAATTTTTTTATATAATAAATATGGAATAATTTCCATATCTAATAAAAAATAATCATAGTTTAATGAAAATTTATGTTTAATTGTAATTATGTATTTTATTAAAAAAATAAACTTTTTAACGGTATAGTTCACTTCCAACTTTGAGATTTGAAATCTGATTAGAATGTTCTTTTTATATGTATAAGTAGTTCACTTTCAATGTTAAAATTTGAACACTGATTAGATTTATTTTTTTTATAGTGTCGTACACATAGTAATTTTTTTTTAACTTTTTTTACACGGTAGAAAAACCTATAAACCTATCATAACTTATAGCCATTTCACCCATATTAATATTTAAAAAAATAAAATAAAAAAAAAAAAAAAATTTCCAAATTCCCATTCATCCTCTAAAATTATCTGTCACATAAAAGTACCTGACAAATAAGACAATCAGTTCACACAAAACTCCAGTTAAAAGACTAAGCATTTAACACAAAACTACAGATAACGCACTACCACTTAACACAGAATTCCAGATATAAATTTCCTACGCTCTGTCACTTCTTGCCCGGGGAGTCTCAGAGGAGTTGAGTATGCCACTTGTCGGTCTAGCACTTTCTAATTTGATGGGTGTCTTAAAGAATTCCAGTTTCTGAAACGAGGCATATTCTATTCCATAATCTTAGAAATTGACCTTGTTCTGGGTTTCGATTTTCTCTCTGCGAGTGATGAAGAGGCCAGGCGACGATCTGGGCGGCTTGCGAGATGAACTCCTGTCCAAAAATGATGAAAAACTGGACGTGCCAGAGAGAATCGGCATCGATGAAATGCTAGAAAGATGGGCAGGAGAGTTCGGACGGTGGCAGATCAAGCATTTCGTGCTGTCCAGCCTCGCATGGACTCTGGAGGCTTTTCATACGATGGTCATGATTTTTGCCGACTATGAACCCCATTGGCATTGCAATGGAGGGAAAACCCCAGAGGTTTTTCTTTCCATGAAGCCAAGGTTCGAATCCTGCAGCCCGACGGGATCTATATGTTCCATGGACCGGGCCTCATGGGACTGGGACGGAGGCCATGGGGTTTCTACGGTCTCCGAATGGGATCTCGTCTGCGGCGAGAAATACAAAGTTGGGATTCTGCAGTCTGCGTTCTTTCTCGGGTGTTTGCTCGGTAATCGATTTTTTCAGCCCCTGTCCGCCTGATCGCCATTAAGATTTTGCTTTAAGTTTCTGATTTATTTTTTTGATACAGGTGCAGGGATATTTGGTCATCTATCGGATTCTTCGCTTGGGCGGAAGGGTGTTCTTAGGCTGGTCTGCATCTGCAATGCCATTCTGGGTTTCTTGACGGCAATGTCGCCGAATTTCTGGGTTTATTTGATTCTCCGTCTACTGACGGGAATTAGCAGCGGCGGCCTGGGATTGTCGTCATTCGTTTTGGCGACGGAAGCCGTCGGCCCGTCCAAGAGAGGACCCGTTGGCATGTCGACTTTCTACTTCTTTTCCCTCGGCATAGCTCTGGTTCCTGCTCTGTCCTACTTTTCCGGCAACTGGAGATATCTGTACGTCGTGAGTTCGATTCCCTCGGCCTTGTATTGCGTCTTCGTTTTGCCGTTCGTTTCGGAGTCCCCGCGGTGGTACCTGGTGAAGGGCAGGCTGCAAGAGGCCATGGGCGTCATGAGATCGATTGCGGCCAAGAACGGTAAATCGCTGCCGGCGGGAGTTTCTTTGGCCCTGGAAAGCGACGAGCACGATGCGGCGGACTCTGAGGACTCATCGGGAAGCCTCGTGGACGTTTTCCGGTCGCCTGTAACGCGGACCAGGATGGTTTTAATGGCGTTTATTTGGTTGGCCTGTGGAGTTGGCTACTATGGTTTGAGCCTGAACGTTGTAAATCTAAGTACCAGTTTATACCTGAGCGTTTTCCTCAACGGAATTGCAGAGATGCCGGCATTTGCCCTGACGGCGGTCATGTTAGAGAAATTCGGGCGGCGGGCGATGCTCATCTCCACGATGCTGCTGAGCGGACTGGCTTCTGTGTTGGGAGGCCTGACGTCGGCCCTACTCCATGGTCACGGTTCGAATCCCACGCCGAGCTGGGTTACCGGGCGCATGAGCGGATTTCTGAGCGGCTTGCAGTTAGCATGTGGCGTGGTAGGAATATTCGGCATGGCGGGGACTTATAATTTGATATATATATACACATGCGAGCTGTTTCCAACAGTAGTAAGGAACGCAGCGCTCGGGCTGGCGAGCGAAGCGGGACAAATCGGCGCCATAATCGCTCCGCTGGTGGTGGTGATGGTAACTGTAAATCCCTCGCTGCCGTTTGCAGTTATCGGCCTTTCGGGTATTGTGGGAGGGTTTCTGGCTTTCAAGCTTCCCGAGACTTTGCATCGCCCTCTGTATGAAACCATGGGAGCTTTGGAACATGCAGAGCCCACCACCTGTGTTTAAGTTTATTGTTTCAAACACAGGAAAAACAGTAAAACATTTAAATGGTGGCAGATATATTATTCAGTAAATCGTTTCTTATTTTTCAATCAAGATACTTTTAACTTGTAGAGATTTGCTTGGGAAGAGGGCAAATGCATTTGAAGGTCTATTTACTAACTTTAGTTTTTATCATGCCATTGGTTCTAGCTATTTAACACAGGGCTCAGTCAATATATAATTTAATTTGGTTTCGACGAAATCAAACAAAATCACAATTATTAATGAAATAAAATATTTATAACCCCACGACGATAAGTTTATGTCACGTGGCTTTGGCCAAATCAAACAAAATCACACTTTACGATAAGTTTATGTCACGTGGCTTGGGCGAAATCAAACAAAATCACACTTTATTATTAATGAAATTAGCTAAATAAAATATTTATAACAGATTTTTTTTATAAGTGTGATTTTTTGGAATTTGGTAGAAAATTTTGAGGTGAAATTTTGAGTTATGTTATTTAAACTGGTTTTTTATTAAATATGGAATTAGCATTTTAAAAAAGACACTTGGATTGTAAAGGTTATCTATTAAATATGTAATTTTAATGAATTTTTGCAAGATTTTAAAGGAATTTTGATACAAAAAATCCAACAAAAAAACCTCCAAAAAATGGCACTCAAAAAATAGCGCTAAAAACAACTCGATTTATAATTGATTAATTTACGTTAAACCACTGAAAATGTCTCCAAAAAATTACACTAAAGATAAATGTCAAACAGGCTTAAAAGTCTTCCAAAAAAAAGTTGCACTAAAAACAACTCAATTTATAACTCATTAGTTTGTGGCATGGAAACATGATGTACTATTAAGTTAGGTGAGTTTCCTTTTACATTTTAGTAACTCACTCACATTAATTTAAAATTGTTTTGCCAAATTAATTAAAATGTAAAATAATTAAATAACATCATGTGTATTCATTAAAAAAAATCAAATGTAAATAAATAATGTCAATAAGCAACATAATAATGTACTCTTCTATGTCCTTTAGCAAGTAGGTTAATTAACAAATCAACAAATTAATTAACAAATCATTCAAATAAAAAATTAAGTAATTTAAACAATGTACTTTACTAAAAATAAAAAATCAAATGTGAATAAATAACACCAATAATTAACATAATAATGTACTTTTTTGGTTAATAATGTACTTTCCGTTTTTCTTTTAACAAGGAGGTTAATTAACAAATCATTCAAATTAAAAACTAAGTAATTTAAACAATGTGTTGGTAGATATCTCAATAGTATATTGGCTTTAGCATATATACTTATTAATGAATTTAAATCATTTAACAATGGGTAAAGAAATGGCTTATCTTTTAATAGAAAGAGAAAATATAACATGAAACAGATTACTTCATACAACAATTTGAAATTTACACTTAACGATTAGAATTTTATATCTAGTTTTTTTTGTTTTTGTTTTTTTAAATATAGTAAAAATGTGGAAAAAAAAAATTTGTGGAAATTAAGTGTAAGAGAAATAAGGGAATTCAAAAGCATGTGTAAGGGAAGTAAGGGAATTCAAAAGACGTGAGTGCAAGCAAGTACCACCTCACATTTTTATGCAATTTCAAAATCATAATCCTAATAACAATTTTTTTTAAATTATATAGAAATTTTTTATATTTATTGGCTGAAATTATGCTAAAAGGTATACTTATTTGGTTAAAGATGCCTAAGATTTAGGTTAGACATATAGCCCATGCATTAGGTGAATTAAGTGTGGTTAATAATGAATTAGAACGTTTTTGGCATAATAACACATGTTGGCAAAAGTTTCCAAATCTATCTATCATATTACACACCAAAATGTTATCCAAAGTGGCTTTGCACTACCACTAAGTCCAATGAAAAAGATATTTAGCCCAAAAAAATAGTCTTAATTTATCTAACATTCTAAATCCAAGAAAATTATAAAATTCAATAAATTCCCTCTTAAATAGATAACAAATTTTGGATGTAAAAATTATACATAGTTTAATCTAACAATGTGGACAAAAGCACACAACCTAAATCTACCCCTAACCTTTTATTCCATGAATATTAACATCATAATATCATTTCAATACCCCGTGAATACCTTTTGTCCATGTGCCTTCTTAAATCACCCTTGCTAATAGTAACATCAAAATCGTATCATGGCATTCTCAAAGTATATGATGTTTCCCATAACCTTCATCATCCGTGTTGCTTTTTTTGGTTCATCTTCTTAATTATATAACATCCTCCTTATAAACATGTTGATATGAAACTAGTGGTACATAAAAATATGGGACTAACGCATTGCTACAAAGTTGAAACGTTTCATTTGGTTGGCCTTAGAGACCTGAATTTAACCGTAGGACCTATTGTTGTGTAAAGTTTTTTTGGGACAAACATTTGTGTTCTGTGCTCTTAGAATTCAGAATATTTCAAGCCCCTTTTCTTAAGTGTAACTTTTCCAGGTCTCTATGGACAACCATCCTTGGGTTTTTAAACATCCTAGACTTTGGTCTAGTGTCTCCTCTTGACCATTGCCTTCTCTGGTGGGAGCGCAACATGGGCAACTATAAATCATTTCCAATATTCATTGCTTGGGGCATATGGAAAATCAGGAACAAACATATCTTTGAAGGCGGACGTATTGATATCAATGAAATTCTTCCCCAAATCATTAGTCTCTTTTTTTTTTGTCAAACTTGGAAACCTCCTCATTGTCGCTCCTTTCGCTTACCTCCAAGCCCTCTTTCAACGGCAACTGACTTTTTTGATGGAGCCTATCAATCGAGTATTTCTGGAGGGGGGGCACCTTATTTAATTTTGAGAATATATCATATCATATATGGTTGAATATTGGCCCAAGTTCAAATACTAAAGTGGAGGTGTCTATTGTATGGGCTCTTATATTGGGCAACATCATTGAATATTCCCTCCCTTGATATCTACAGTGACTCCAAGTGTGTGATGGATTGGCTTATGGGGAAGGGGTAGTTGAAGGTTCTCATTCTCAAACACTGGATGGATCGTATCATGTACCTCAAAGGACTCTTTCAAAACATTCACTTCCAGCATATCTTAAGGGAATGGAACTATCGAGCAAACTCTCTATCCAATAAAGCCTTCAAGAAAAGGAAGGATTCATTTTCTTTGAAGGTGATATGTGCACATTCCCAGTGATCTCCAAGGACTCTTTCAAAACCTTCACTTCCAGCATATCTTGAGGGAATGGAACTATCAAGCAAACTCTCTATCCAAAAAATACTTTAGGAAAAGGAAGGATCCATTTTCTTTGAAGGGGATATGTGCACATTCCCAATGATCTCCAGTTGGCACACCTCCTTTGACATGCCTTAGAAGATGGATTGTCTGTAATTTTATTGTTCAGTTAAAATATTTTTTTGCGAGCTAATCATGTACAATCCCCTTGTTTTTTTGTACAAGTGCTTTTGCTCCGAGATGCATTTTAGCACCTTTTCTGTAACTCTGGGCATGCACCTCTATGTTCTCATGTGCTCTTCTTCATTCTGTCAATAGATCGAGGCCGTAAATATCAATATCTTTTCTGTTGTCTATAAGATCTATATATTAATTGTTATATATTTGCACTTAACAAATTTACTTTGATATGAATCATAATTCTACCTCACTCAGGTTGATCTGAATCATCATGTCACCTAAATATTTATTAATGACTCATGTTACCTTAGTTATATGTGACCTTCAAATATTATTCACTATATATTAATGTAAGGTTAAGCTCACTAGAGCACTTGACATGTTGGATGGGGAGCATAGGCCTAAGATGGGCCAAGTCTAGCAAATCAGACATCATTTTAGCATAATGTCTATTTAAGAGCTTGGAATTATACACATCAAACCATCTAGGTGTTTACACATGCGAGTTCTTTAACCATCTTGGTGTTTACAAGTGTGGGTTATTTCTGATAGTTGTGAGGAGAATGTCCGTAAGTTACATTTTTGTTAGAAAACAACAAAAATTTGGATATGATTTTGAGAAATCAATTAGAAATTTTTGAAAATCATGTTAAGCTTTAAGATTTTGAGAGTCTGAGATTTTTGATAGGGAGTTGTCTACTCAGCATACAAAATAGTCAGAATAGTCTGGACAAAATAGTCTGGATAGCAGTTTTTTCAATGTGGTAAAATAAAATTCAAAATCAGGTAGTTGGAGTAAGAATTGCATTTTATAGTGGAAATGGATTCAGCACTATCAAACAATTTTAAAGACCTAAAAACACCTGTTAACGGTAATCACCCTGATAAAGTTTTGCCAAAATTTTTCAAAATCTCTGCCAAATTCTAAATCATTCTAGATAAACTAAGACTTTTTAATAATATTAAATCCGTTTTCATCATTAAAAGAACAAAAACAAAAAAAAACTCACCAAATTTCCACTAGATATTCACCATCCATACGATAAAAATTAGAGGGTCACCTGAGAAATACACCACTCAGGCTATCGCGGAAAGCAGGACAGATCGGTACCATAATCGCTCCACCGGTGGTGATGATGGTAAAATCGTAAATCCGTCCCTGCCGTCCCTGCCATTTTCAATGATCGGCATTTCAGTTATTGTAGCAGGGTTTCTGGTTTTCAAGATTCCCGAGACTTTGCTTCGCCCTTTATATAAAACCATGGCAGCTTTGAAGCACGCGGAGCCGGCCACGAGTGCTTAATTAATTGTTTCAGTAAGTGACTTGCAGCCAGCAAGCAGAGGGAAAATTGATAAATATTTAAACGGTGAAAATATATGATTTGACAATTTGATTTGGATCCGTTTCTTATATTTTGAAATCAAAGTATGGAGTTGTATAACTAGATGGTGGAAGAAATGTTTGGACGATTAAAATTGGTTGGAATTTGGGTTGAAAAATTTTAAAATTTTTATAGTAATAGGGTTTGAATCATGATTTTGATGGTGGAAATGGATTCAGTATCATCAAAAACTTCTAAAACCTTAAAATATTAAAGTATTTGATTTTTCTAGTATTAAAGTTTCCTGACAAGAGCAGCTTTGAAGCACGCGGAGCCGGCCACGAGTGCTTAATTAATTGTTTCAGTAAGTGACTTGCAGCCAGCAAGCAGAGGGAAAATTGATAAATATTTAAACGGTGAAAATATATGATTTGACAATTTGATTTGGATCCGTTTCTTATATTTTGAAATCAAAGTATGGAGTTGTATAACTAGATGGTGGAAGAAATGTTTGGACGATTAAAATTGGTTGGAATTTGGGTTGAAAAATTTTAAAATTTTTATAGTAATAGGGTTTGAATCATGATTTTGATGGTGGAAATGGATTCAGTATCATCAAAAACTTCTAAAACCTTAAAATATTAAAGTTTCATAGTTATAACGCGAATTTACAAAAATTCCTGCCAAAATGTCTTAAAATCTTACCAAAATTTACATGATTTTCAAAACGAAAAAACATATAGTTAGACTACGGCTCAAAGGGTTATCAGCAATAAGGCTCTGCTGAGAAAGAGGCCAAATACATTCGAAAGTCTATCACTTACTCTGTTGAAAACTTTTAAGGTACAATTTAGCGTTCACATGACATTGGTTTCAGTGTATTCAGACACGTGCCTACCATTTCAATGTTTTGTCATAGTCAAAAAAGGTATCTAGATTTTTATTGAACTATGTTTTCTTAAAATTGATTTCCGTATGACGTTTTATACTTTTTTTTAAATTTAAATATTTAGATCATATATGTTTTTATTAATTTTTATCTCGAATAGTTTTATTCGAAAGTATTTTCAACGAATATGATTTTGTTTAAATTAGAGTAAGGATGGTTTGTCGGTATCTCGTATCACTCACTAACACCATAGCTCCCAAAACTATTCATCAATAGATTAAAAAATTTTGGGTTATATGGTACTGTTCTGTTTTTTGGGGTGAGGTTTTTTGTTTCAATTTTGGGTTGTATGGTACTGTTATGTTTTTTTGGGTGAGTTTTTTTTTAATGATGATATATATTAGAAAAATAAGATTAATTAAATGTTAGATGGCAAATTAGTTTTTATAGAGGATGTATACATTAGTTTTTGAAAAGTTGGAAGTTTTGTTGTATTTTTCTGGGATGATTTTTTGGTTTAATTTTTGTTGGGTACTTTCTTGCTTTTCGAGGGTGGGTTTCTGGTTCTTGTATCATCTCTATCTTTGAAAATATAGTGGTTCTCCATCTCGATTCCTACGTCACTGTTCTCAGTGTCTAGTGTTGGTTTTGCCACTGGGACCCATATATTTATTTTTCCCTAGCCAATGTAACACTCGACGACGGAACATCATGTGGACGACAAAACTAGTCAAGTTGTCTTACTGGAGGATAGGGGTCCACCACCTTCGTTTTCCCTTTCGAAGGAAAAAGCTCATGCTCGACCCCACTCTCAAAAATTTATGTGCCCCTATGACTAGAAGCCATTTCTATCATTAGAGAGTGACATTGCAATGAGCAGAGTTTCAAGTTTATTTTCTAGGGCTTTCATGGGGAGATTTTATTACATTACCCTTAGCAAGTCTCAATTACAAGCTTGGGTGTTATCTAACTGGAAACCCTTGCTGGGTTATTGTCCCACATTTAACTTGCTCATGAATAGTTGGATTCACTTCCATTTCTTGGATGAGGGAGACCTCCTCTCTATCTTGCAATGTGTCTGGGTTCTTAGTCAGGGATTTTTATGGATGCAGAGGTGGAGTGTAGGTTTTAACCTGCTCATAGAGAAGCCTAAATCTCGTTATCTTTGGGTCAAACTGGTGGGTTTCCGTCTGAAACTTTGGACTTGACAGATTGTTACTCGAGTGGAAAACTACATTGGTTGCTTTGTTTACTTTGGCAAGTTATCATTGGTGGCTTATGATAAGATAATCCTGTGGGTTTTAATAGAAATGGATATGGCAAAGGGCCTTCCAGCTGAAATGGAAAACTTGTCGGGGGATATACGTTCGTTCAAAGGATTGACTTCTGGAAGGTTCCATTTAGATGCACTTTGTGCCACTAGACAAGGCATTTCAAGTCGTAGTGATGCACTCCCGGACCAAAAAGCCTCAAAAATCCTGGTGTTGGGGTTAGGGTTTAAGGATTGCCGCTTCATGCCTCCTCTCTATAATCAAGTTTATCCTTGTTGGGGGTTTGTGGAGATGATAAGGAGTTGGGGAATTAGGGGCCACCTTCAATGACTGATGATTATGGGTCTTCATCTTCACAAAAGTCGATACCAATTCCTTTGGAGGTATCTCGTCATGAACTGCCTATTCTTGTCAGGATGTTGGTCAAGAGTCTGGTGACCTCTTTGATCATATGATTGAAATCGACACTCTTCTAAATTATATAGGTCGTGATGTGGGTCCTCATGAGATTTCAACTCCTCTTAGGGTTGATGTTCTAGAAGGGAAGTTAATTTCTCAGTTGACTTCTATTAACTCGGGGGTATCCAGATTATCATCCACATAGACGGGGGGCCTTAACCAAGGAACTTTTTACTCTTAAGAACCCTTTCAAACTTTGCCTTTTTTTGGGTTTTCAGATGATACGGTGATCTGCGACCTTCGGGGTGGCTCACTCTCATTGGGAGGGAAGAATCCTGAAGACGTGCCTCATCCTCTAGCTACACAAAATGAATCTCACTCTCATTGGACGAGAATAATCAAGAAGACATGCCTCATCCTCTAGCTACACAAAATGAATCTCACTCTATATTGGATGTTATATCGTGTAATCTCCTTCAATCACTCTCTATATAATATGTATTTTTATTAGAAAATTTTGTCAACTCTTATCCATTTCTGACCATGATAATGTTTCTACTAGCCTCCCTCCTGCCTATATTTTCCCTACCTCTGCACCCTCTCTTTCCTATTCTATACTGACTCCCCCTTCTGCTCCTATGCACATTATTCATATTCTTCGATCCTCTAGTACCCCTAGGGCCTCGATTTTCTCCTCATGCATATTCATAGATCTTATTAATTGTCGCCCCTTCACACCCATGTTCACCCTTTGGGGTATCCTCTCTAAGAGCCTCCCCCCCCCTTGAACCTTCTTACCAAACCTCCTTTAACTTGACCATTATTCCTACATTTCCTTCGTCCATGTATTCTGGGAATCCTATGGACGATTAAATCCCCTGTTTCCAGAATGTCACTATTTGCAAGAAGAATCCCAACAAAAGGAACCTTGCCTGCGATAGTGCTATCCACAAGGGTCTTTTCAATGAATTTTCGAACCTTCCTGATTCATCAAGGTCCCTTAGAGAATTTGTGTCTACTTAGGAGGTTTCTCAATGATCATCATGTCTCTAAATGTTAGAGGTGTGGGGGGCTCCTCGAAATTCTTTGCTATGTGTAGACATATTGTTATACATTGCCCCTCCATCATATTTTTTCAGGAGACTATGGTTTCATCAGGAAAAGCCTCTAAATATTTATTAAAAATATTGCAGAGTTGGTGCATTTTTGTTGTAGACATTGTGGGATGTTTTGGTGGGTTTTCAAGATTGTGGAACCCATGTGACACTACTCTCTGCCCCTTCTCTTTGGCGGGGATCATTTTGGAAGGGTCTCTTAAGGGGCTACATAGGAAGGTTATCTTGGTCAATTGTTTTGGTCCTTCCCAAAACAGGGAGTTTTTCTAGAATCAAATGTATGGGAGCGGTCTCCTTTCTGAATACTCCCTTGTCCTTGGGGGAGACCTAAATTTCACTTTTTTCCAATGAATTATGGGGAACCATTAGGGGAATTTTGAGGTCTAAAATGGGCCTCCTAAGAAAAAAGTACAACCAAAATAAATTTTATAAGAACCAATAGGATTCAATATGATGATGTCAACCATGGGGGATGATTCACCATTTTTTAAGTAAAAGGGTAAAATGATTAAAGAATAATAAAATAATAAAACTGTTTTTTCAACTCGTATTTCAACTTATTTCCCAAATTCTTTACTCAAATTTTGAGCGGGAGTACTCGTTGGATGAAAAATTAAATCCCTCATCCAAGGAGTACCCATGTTGCATACTTTCGATGAACCCTGCTACATGAAAAAAGAGAAATACATGGAAAAACGTGATTGCAATCACGTTTTTCCATGTATTTCTCCTTTTTCGTGTAGCAGGGTTCATCGAAAGTATGCAACGTGGGTACTCCTTGGAAAAGGAATTAAATTTTGCATCCAATGACTACTCCCGCTCAAAATTTGAGTAAAAAATTTGGGAGATAAGTTGAAAATATGAGTTGAAAAAACAATTTTTTCTTTTTTTCCTTCTAAAATTTGATGATGTAATCAAATCTTACCTTATTATTTCCATTATTATTTTATAATTTCCCGAGGAAGCTCATTTTATACCTCAAAATTCTCCTAATTCTTGGTTCGCCTACACCCTTTTTCTCTAATGATCTCCCAACTCTTACTGGACTCTCATCTGGTTGATATTTCTCCTGTGCCTCTTGTTACAACTTAGAGAAATGGGCGATCTAGGATGGAAGGGATTGCCAAATGTTTAGATCATTTTCTTGTAGCGGATTCCATGTTGTTTTTTATGGGGGCATTATCGATCCTAGATTTTCCAAGACACTATCTCATATCATTCTCCTATTTTCTTGCAATTTGACTTTACTACTGTTATTTTCAAGACTCCAAATTTAATCACTCTTGGTTAAAAGTGGAGTCTTTTTCTACATTGGTGCATGAATGTTGGCATATATAACAGGTAGACTAGTCTTTTTCTTCCATGGAAGCCAAGATTCATATAATTTCCATTTTAAAGAAGCATGTAAAATGTTGGGTTGGTGCACTAATCCATGATCAAAAGAAGGAATTGGAATGTGTAGAGGCTCAAATTGTCTTCTACCAATATTTTCTCGTTGATACAGGTTTCTCAGATGCCGTAAAGAACCAACTCATTTCACTGGCTGAGAGAAAGGTCTCCCTCCTTAAATATGAGGAGGAAAGTTGAAGGTTGAAAAGAAGAGCAATTTGGTTCTAGGAGGGGGATCAAAATATTTTTTTTCATAATTATGCCTCTCACCAATGAAAAAAAAACCAATATGGGATATACATGATTTTGAGGGTAATTGTGTTTGCACTCAAAAGGATCTATAGAGAGTAGCGAGAGATCATTTCTCAGGATTATTCAAAGACCCGAGGATCTCTCTATCAAGGCACATCTTAACTCAATTAGTCACCTCCCTCAACTCTTTTCAGTGGAAGATTTCACCAAGATGGGAGAACCTGTCTCCTAGGAAGATATTAAGGAAATCCTTAGATCCTTTACAAAGGATAACAGCCCTATCCCAGATGCTTGGCTAGTGAAATTTTATCTAGCCTTCTTTGAGTTGTTGGGAAAGGACATTTTTTATGTGGTGGAGGAGGCCAGGACTACAGGGAGGGTATCTAGAGAAATCAATGCCACCTTTCTGGAATGAATTCCCAAGTGCTCAAAATAAGTTACATTTGATGACTACAGGGAAATTTATTTATGTAACCTCAAATATAAAATCACATCTAAGGTTGTTTTCAATCATAATTAATAATCTCCTCTCCTTTTCCCTCTCTATTGAGCAGTTTGATTTTCTCCCTAGTAGATTAATTCATGATGCAGTTGGGGTGGCTCAAGAGGCGGTTAACTCCATCAAGATAAAACATTGCAGGGCTCTTATTTTCAAGATGGATCTGATCAAGGCATATGACCGAGTGAACTAGAAATTCCTCATAATGCTTCTTCTACACAATGGCTTAGATTTCCAGGTAACAAAATGGATTATGGGGTGTGTTACATCTGCCAATTTTGTTGTCCTCATCAATGGATCTCTTTTTTCCTTTTCTATGCTTCTAAAGGGCTTAGGCAGGGGTGTCCCCTTTGTCCTTTTCTATTTCTCTTAATTAGTGGGGATTTGAGTAGGTTGATTACTAAATCCAAGGATGAAGGTCATATAAAAGGTGTAAAAGTCTCAAAGGCCTACTATTTTAATCACTTACTTTTCATGGATGATGTCTTGATTGTTGGTGATGGTTTGATTTCAAAATGGGAATCCTATAGTGATATTTTTAACACTTTCTACTCTGCCACTAAAATTTTGATAAGTCATAGTAAGCCTTATTGTTTCTGGCACAATTTGATGGATCAAACCATTAATTCGATTGTTTCTTTTCTGCCTTATAAAGTGGCTCTGTTGGAACAAGTATTTTCTTATCTTGGTTATCAGTTGAAGGCAAACTATTACATGGTAGAGGATTGGTCATGGCTCCACAATCATATTGATAATTGTATTAATAATCGGTGTTATAGGTGGCTCTCCCTAGGAGGAATGATGACGTTGGTAAAGTCAATTCTGGAAAGTATTATTGTTATTGTTTTACTTTGTCCAAAGTTGAAAATTCTACCATAAATAGGATAAGAAAATTCATGTTTCATTTCCTCTGGGGGAATAAGAAAAATGTTGGATTATCCCATTTGGTTAAATGGGACACTCTATCTTAGCCAAAAAGTGAAGGGGTATGGGGCTTTAAAAATCTTCACTAGTTTGGGCAAGCCTTAGCAATGAAAATTCTCTAGAGGGTAATTATTGGTAATGGTTTGTGGAGCAGAATAATTTCTAATAAATATCTAAACAAACACCCTTTCTATGAGTGGTTTTGATCTATTCAATCTCTGAGTCATGTTGGGGGCTCAAATATTTGGAGAGGTTTATTGACTACCCTCTCCTGGATTACGCCCTGGCTTTCTTGGGATGTGTGTAATGGGAAAAATAAAAATATGGGGAGAGACTATTTTATTGGGGGTTCGAACTTTTATCTCTTATATTTAGACCTTATTGATCATCTCAATGCTCACGGTCTATATAGGCTGGTTGATGCTTTCTTTTCTTACACAACTGATAATCTCAATGGTAGATGGAAACTCTCCTCTGATTTGGGGATGCGTGATCGGTTGGCACATGAATGGGATTGCTTCATCTCAAATCTCAATTTAACTGGCCTTACACTCTCTCCTAAGCCTAGGATTCTTTGGTTTTGCATAGGAACCTTTCTACAGGTCAATTTTTTGCTATAGAGCATATGAGGTGATAACTACTTCTTATACACAGTCCAAGAAAAAATGGTGGTTTCAAAAATTGTGGAATTGGCATATCCCCCCAAAATTAGATGTTTCATATGGCTATCTATAAAGAATAGAATTATGACCTAGGAGAACTTAATCCGGCGAGGATTTAATGGACCAATTATTCGTGTCATGTGTTTGAAAGTACCTAATTTAGTTGATCATATTTTCTTTAATTGTGAATTTGCAACAATACTATAGCGATATATCCTTTGTTTGTTTAATACCTTAGATGGTGGCTCGATAAATATCTTAGAAACTTGCCTCAAATGGTAGGATAAACATATGGATAAATTCAAAACATTGCCTACATTTATGGTTTGGGGCATTTGGAAAGCCCAAGAAAAATTGTTGTTTGAAGGTTAAGGCTACAACTCATCAAAGATTATTACACATATCCTCAGTTTTTTCTTCAACCATGTTCTCATGAAACTAACCCTTAGGACGCACAATCTATCATTTCCTCCCGCTCCCTTGTCTGAATTTATTGGATTTTTCGATGGCGCACATTATGATACTTCTTGTCGTGGCGGGGCAATCTTGGTGCTACCAGAAAATATTACATACAACTTTTTTCTCAACATTGGAGAGGGAACCAATATAAAAGCATAAGTTATAGCATATTGGTATCTCCTTCTTGGTGTTGTTACTTTCAATATCCCCACTCTACAGGTCTATGGGGACTCAAGATTTGTAATAGACCAATTGAATAGAAAGAACAAGCTTTAGTCTCTCCTTCTAAGTTTTTGAATGAAAAAAATCAACTCCCTTAAAGATAATTTCAATAGTCTGTCCTTCAATCACATTTACAGGGAGTTTAATAGACAGGCCGACTCTCTATCCAAAAAAATACTTATGGAGAATGGAGGGTCCATCTGATATGAAAAAAGGCATGGCCTTCACCTACTAAACAATGGTCAACTTCAAATCCCCTTTGGTCATCTTATCTAAGAACTCTAGAGGTCAAAACTCTTTGGAGCATATCTTGCATTTTTGTCTTTTCTTTATCCTAGTTTTGTTGTGGCTTATTTTGTATTGGCTCTCTGTGGTAATGCACTTCCCAAAGTGATCTTTTGGTTGTAGTTGTTCTAAAGTTTGTAATGTATTCCTGCATTGAAATTTTGATGGATTTTTTTATTTTTGTATTATTTTTGTATTTATTTAGTTTTTTTTTTTATACAATTTGTATATCCTACAAAATTCTCCTTCGGGGCTCTAAGTTAATGTACTCTTTCTTCTTAATGAAAAAAGATGACTTTTCCTTTCTGGAAAAACACTTAGTCTCTACAAAGAAATTAAAAAATATATAATGAATAGTTAAATTTAATATAACCAAGTATACAAGTAAAAGTGTTTTTTGTTATCATCCACATGGTCTTAGATAGATGGTGATCGAGTGCTCTGTTAAGGCACTCCTTGATGTGAAGTCACTGGTTCAATTCCCCACCCCGATGAGGGTAATATATTGGACATGATGAAGATGTAGTGCCACCAAGCTTACAAAAAAAGTGTTTTTTGATATCAATTGGGGTTATCCCATGTGGAACGGAATCATCCACACCTAGTTTCGATTCTCACAAGTAACATGATGGGGCTATAATGCCTTAAAAATATTGATGGAACTCCTAAGCGAGTATACTTATGGGTTGGCCCAACAACTTCACTGTAGGTCAATTGGGCTTATCTCAGGTGGTTGGTTAGGCAAAATGACTATAATTTTCTCCACCTAGGTTCAAATCCCCTCTCATGACATGATGAACTATAATTCCTTGATAAATATTGATGTAATGACTTCTTGCCTATGAATATTGTATTGGCTTCTAGCGTTATGGAACTCTTGAGTATATATATAACTTAAAAAAAAAAAAAAACAATTTCAAGAGCT
The DNA here is from genome assembly GCA_034641835.2 of Pinus albicaulis. Taxonomy (NCBI): domain Eukaryota; kingdom Viridiplantae; phylum Streptophyta; class Pinopsida; order Pinales; family Pinaceae; genus Pinus; species Pinus albicaulis. The sequence goes on along the minus strand of CM076583.1, from coordinate 238,180,511 downwards.
TTGAATTTTTTCCATTAGTCATAATTGTTTTCTTGCATTTTCTATTTCAATATATTTTCTTTTGATTTTGATTTTTCTATTTTTTTACTTTTTTTTTTTCAAATAAATTTTATAATAAAATTTGAATATTTTTTTCCAATCAAATGATCAAAATAAAATTTTAATATATCACAAAAATAAAAATAAAAATATCTCATTAATATTTTATATTAGGAATTCAAATAACTCGTTTGTCAAATATTTTATATTAGTAAATAACAAAATATTTATAATAACTAATACAAAGTGAACAATTGTTAGGGCCCTATATTGCTAGTGTAGTCCCTTATTGTTGTTAGTGTAGCCCCCTTATTGTTACTGTTGTACCCCTGTAGTCCCCATTTTGTTATTATTGTGCCCTTACATTATTATTGTTAGGTCGACTAGGATTATATTGTGACCCCATGGACTCCTATATATAGAAAGGAGGTTTTGTCATTTGTGTCATCCAAGAATTGTTCATTTGTGTAATGTAAAGGACGTTGCCCCCTCGAAGAGGCTGATTTCTAAGGCATTGATGTATCTTTTCTTCTATTTTGTGAGTTTGTTTCATAACAACAATCAATTGCTATGATCTTTATCTTTCATAAATACTAATAAAAAAATATTAAAAAAATTTAATTTTTCAAAATTGATAAATTAATTCAAAACAAATAAATAGTTTTTTATGTTTTGTCATCCTCTTTTCTTTTCAAAGGAAAAAAAATGACGGGATTTTATTAATATTAAGAGAAAACTAGTACATATATTCCAGATTATCCATAATAAAAAACAATGTCATAATATACCCATCTCCATCAAAAAAGATATATAGGACTTAAATATCCTAAAAATAACTAAAATTGTCCACCATCTTCAAACCAAATAGAAAAAAAGTGTAAAATCATATGTAACAAAAAAGTATCAACAAAAAGGAAAAACCCCCATAATTACGGTGAAACTCAACATAGGGAAATCTCGCCCTCCAACACAACATCCCCAAATATCAGTCTGGAATACATAATACTAGGAGTTTCCAATATGCCTTTCTTCGATAAACCATCTACCACAGTGTTCAATTTCTTGTATACATGAATAGAAGAGATTTCCACAAAAGATGGTCTTAACAAATTTATACGACCCAACTAGTTGATTAGATTGGAAGGCACAAAGATTGATCTCCCCATGACCCTGTCAATGGTGGATTTGGAGTCCCCATAAACTGTAATCCGCTCCAGGTGTTGTCTCTCAACAAAAAATAATAGTCCCCAAAGGGCCAAGATCTCTGTTCTGGAGTTTGTTCCTTCCCCACCATACCTGTAGAGAAAAAATTGAAGATGCGGGTTGGTTCTTAGGAAAGCCCCACATCCACATTTACCTGATTGAGCTTCACTATAACAAAAACCAATTGGAAACTCAACTTGCATATATTTTTTCAACAACCTTGGAAACATGTCAACTGGTTTATGTCTCCTATAATCTGCTTACCAAGCTTGTATATTAGTGCAAACCTTGAACAAATTCAAGGGCTTATCATCAAAGATCAAAGAGCTCCTGACATGCTAGATCTCCCAGGATACGAACTATGTAATAGATTTATACATCCCTCTTCCATTGGCCCACCAAAAGTAACAGCATTCAAGCAAGGCAAAGGATTGAAAGGAGGGAAGTTGACAAAAAGTCAAGACTCTTTCCCACACTGCCAAAGAAAAGGTACATTGTAAGAAAAGTTGAAAGGCATTCTCATGAGACATCTTACAAAAAGAGCACCGACCTCGGCTAATGAAGCCACTTTTACATACATTATCCAAGGTTAGAATTCAATTGTTCCATGCTAACCAACATAAAGTTGTAATTTTCAAAGGCATGTCCCAATTCCAAATCTTGCTAGACCAACGTTTTTTAGACAAGGGAGTGATCTTACTTGAAATATTTTTATATATTTTCGAGACGACGAAAAAATTGTTATTAAGAGCTCTTTTCCAGACTAGAGCATCACCCCAAGCCTTCCTAAAAAGTCCATCTAGCATAATATTGTTAGTGAAACAGTTCCAGATGTCTACATATCCAACCTTCGTAGCATCCTTCCAAAGTGGATAGGAATATGAGTCATTCCAGTGTCTAATAGTCTGGTCAAGAAAAAAAAACATTTTGCATGTAAAACATCAATAACATCAACATGTAATTGTTATGCATACTTGACCCCCTGAATATTGTCTATGTCAATTAGGATCTTGTCTCCCTTACCATAATAGCAAAAGAGATTATCAAGGAACCACCTTCCAACCTTGTAAAAGTTTTTCCAAATATAGGATCCTTGTTTCCTTCCAATCTCACCACACCTAAATTATTCCAATAGTGACCTTCACATTAAGTATTTATCATGTATAATATCCTACCAAATGCCTTTACCAAAGAAGGCTCTTCGCAAAAATTTTGTTAATAATTCCCATCCAAATACCTTCAAATCCAAAATGCCCCATCCTCCAAACTCCTTCCCTTTAGTAATGGCATCAAATCGAAACAAGTATTTTTTACCTCCCCTTGCTCCCGACCAAAGGAAATGTGCCATAATAGCCTGAATCTGTTGGATGATTTTCACAAGGAGCAAGAACAAATGCATCCAATACACCAAGATCTCTTGTAAAACAAGTTGAATAAGAGTATATCTACCTCCCAACGATATCCAATGATGTGACCATAAAGATAGGCGTTTCTTAAACTTCTCCAATAACCAATCGCATTCCACAATTATGTATTTGTTTGGTTTCAATCTGAAACCCAAGTATGTGAGGTCATCTTCTATGTGTGAGATCACAACCCCAAATATCCTAGCAATGTTGGCTATTTCCTCAACATCTCTAGAGGAATGAATCAACATCGATTTATTACCGTTGGTGCATAATCCAGATGAAACACCATATTGACAAGATGGAATGTAGAATATCCCATTGGGCCCAAGAGACCTGACCAAAAGTAAGAACATCATCAGCAAAAAATGAGTGTGTGACAAAGACTCGACGAGATATCTAAATTCCACGGAAAGCTTCTTGTATACATGTCTCCCCAATCTTCTTGCTCGGACTGTCCATAATCAAAATGAACAATAACAAAAACAAGGAGCATCCTTGTCGAAGACCTTTGTTGGCCTAGAAGAAATTTATTGGGAAGCAATTTATCAAAACTGTGAAATTAACAAATGTTACACATGCCATAATCCATCTAACATTTTCCATAGAGAGCCCAATCTTCGTGAGAACCATCTTCAAATAGGACCAATCAACACAATCATAAACCTTATGCAGGTCCAATTTCATAACCGAACTAACGTTTAAACAAAAACCCAAATTATTCCGGAGAAATGTGGTGTGAAAGAGTTCCTTTATCTTGTAATGATCTTAGATATCAACTTATAAAAACTATTACAAAGGGGAATCCAAACTATGGAGTCGTTTGCGCACAATGAGATTCTCGCTAAAGGACCTTCCCTTGCTAACGTTACAAGGTACGGTATCTTGAAGTCAGCTCGATAGAAATAGATAAGTGTCTGCCTTTTTATTGGTTAACCACAGATGGTAGTGGTGGTATCATGGTGCAATAAAATTGAAAATTGATTTGCTTCTCTAGATAACAATGGCAGCACGTTGAGCGCTTATTTTTGCATCTCTTTAAAATAGGATAATTACATATATTAATGATTTAAATCTATTGATAATTATTCATCATGATGAAGGTTCTTCAAAAAAAATACATTTTGCCTATAATTGGGGAGTTTTAAAAATTAAGTAGATATTATTATCGATGTAAATAGGATAATTACATATATTAATAATTTAAATCTATCGATAATTATTCATCATGATGAAGGTTCTTTAAAAAAGATACATTTTGTCTATAATTGTGGAGTTTCAAAAATTAAGTAGATATTATTATCGATGTGTCGATAATTAAATAGGTAAATAAATAAATATAATAGAGATAATTTAATTTTAACTGGATAAAACAAAATTAAAATTTATTAATAAAAATAATGAAATAGAATATATAATTCATGAGGATTAATGTTAAATGAAATAAATATATTTTTATCTAAAATAAAATTATAATTAGAAATAAAATTTTATTTTTATATACATGGTGTTTATTTATATTACATTATTCTTTTATATGGGAAAAAATTATAATTACATTATTTTTTGAAAAAGTTATAAAATTATATTATTTATATGTATTTTCAAGTATTTTTTGTTAACTTTCTTTATTTGGGACATTTCAAAGCTTAAATATGAAGATTTTCCTTTCACTTTCATCAATTTTAGTTTATTGAGAAAAAAAAAACCTCCATTTATCCTCTTAGAAAATGGACACCATTTCCATGTTAAGGATACGCCTTTAATATTTAGCCTATATAATACATAGCATGATCAAACTCATTAAAGACTAAGCTTTGATCACATAAAATAAAGACCTCCTCAAACATGAGCATCACTTGCATGCACCATTACTTCATGAAAAGGAACATGGTAATATTCCAAAATATCCCCATTCCTAATTTATGTTATCATCCAAGTACTATGTTGCATCAGAATTCCATCTTTCGATAAACCGTTAACTTCCATATTTCTCTCCCTATACACATGCTAAAGAGCAAGATGGTTGAAAAACCCTCTCAAACCTTTGACCTCTTCTAAGACATAGTTTAGAGACACATTGTGAGATCTTTATTCATATTTTACCCATCTAATAACAACCCGAGGATCACAAAACACCTATAAGCTAATTCCTTTTTCTTTTCTCGAACAACAATATTAGTTTTAATGCCATCAATTTTACATAATTATTTAACCCCTCTCCAAGTCCCACCCTAAACTTAATGGAATGATTGTCTTAAAAATACAGAACCCCTCCCTCCCCCCCTCCCCCCCCCCTCTCCACATACAACATTATCCCCTTGAGATGCCCCAACAAAAAATCCTAGCGAAATCTCTTATTCATTTTTTTCTATATAAACTAAACCCACTAAGTTTTCTTCTTTATCTTGTTGAAAATGACTCAATATGTTTGATCCCATTGGTTGAACTCTTTATCAAAGAATGCACTTTTCTTGAAAAATTGTTCAAAGGTTCCTAGCCAACCATATCCCCTAAGCGACTATTAATGAAAGAACCTTAAAAGCCTTTGTTTGTACATTTCTTACCCAATTTCTCAAACCTACTTCAATAGGTTCCTGTGACGAGACATTTTTCAATCATGTTAGAACTTCCGCTTCCAACCACACATGTTTTTAATAATCCATGATCAAATGACCATTTTTATCCCCACTAAGTTTGCAAATAGCACAACTACTAGGCCCCTCCAAATTCCTTTTTTGTAATATACTCCAGGTTAATACTTTGTTGATCAATAAACACTACATAAAAAAATCTGCATAGAAGGAAATTTCAACTTCCAATGTAGTGCCACTGATCTAGATTTATGCAGGAATGCAACAGAATACACATATAACCATAATACAAAAACGCAACGGAAATAACACTTCATTTCATTAATATCAAAGAACTAAAATTTGTTTACATACATAATGGAAATAAACTAGTTAGGGCGCTGGTAGCTTATCTCTGAGAAGAGATGTGGTGGCTACAGTCCTCTGAATTGTGTTACAATGAGTCTCGAGAGCCTATTTATTATTGAGAAACAATGGAAAACCCTAAACGTCCAAAAACCTAAACCTAGGAGATGAAGCGCCAAAACTGTAGCCCCGTTTGGGTAAATTGGTACATCAACTTCCCGGGGACATAACTTTGGCATACGATCTTCATTTGATGTGCTCAATGCCTCGTTAGAAATATCTATCCGAGGACTACAACTTTAAGTGAGAAACATCAATCTACAACCCATGTTGCTAATAGTTTTCCCAAAAAACGTCATTTAGGGCCTCAAAATGGCTTCGGAAGTTCAGGATTGGAAAAACTACTAAAAATAGTAAATTGTGTTATAATTAAGGAAACTGAAAAAATGAAAGAAATAATGGTGGGGCCCCAAGTGGAATAGGCGGGTGGCCACCAATATCCACCTGAATCATTCCTCCCCCCTTAGGAAGCAATGGTTCCCATTGCGTTGAGTTCCTCCATGAGATGAGGAAAATTCTGCTAAACTTGGTCGCTGGTGAACCACTTGCCTTGGTGCAGGAGTTGGCTGGCTTTGACAACCTAATACAGTTGGATCTTCTGTTGGCGAGTGTTATTGATTTGCATGTCCATGATACAATCTGTGGTGGCTTGTTCCACGCAGTCTGGGTTTAACTCTGTTGGTGTGAGTTGTTCTGCAATGTCGGAGGTGTTCGATATAGTTGGGAAGTATGGCCGAAGGCGGTCCACATTGAATATTGGGTGCAGACCAAGAATGGTGGAATACTGAGTTCGAATGCATTGTTCCCTACAGCCTTGGTGATGGTGTATGGCCCATATCGGAGCAGGCGAAGCTTGTTGTGGGGTCTAGTGAGGCACTCCTTCTACAAATGTAGCCACACTTTATCGCCCACCTAGAAGTTGTGTGGCACCCGATGTTGATCATGTCGTTGCTTGTACTTAGCATTGGCTCTATCCAATATGTCATGAACCTATTGGCGGATGTAATGAATGTGCTCAATGAAGTTGTTTGCTTTTTTAGCTTCAAACTGGGCATGAGATGAATCGGCATGAGTAGCCACAAATGGCATGGCTACGTCAACAAGACATAGTAGTTGGAACCCCAGGCCCACCTGAAAGGGGATGCGGCCGGTTAAGTTGTGGAGAGCCTGGTTATAACTGTGTTGGACATAGGGAAGGCTCTCATCCCATGTGTGTGGATGCTTTAAATTGTACAAGCGCTAATGTGTAAAATCATCATGTTGACGACCTCAATCTAGCCATCAGTTTGGGGATGGAAAGTTGTAGACTTGGTGAGCTTGGTGTCCAACATTGACTAGAGGTTGGACCAAAATGTGTTGAGGAACCCGTTTTATCGATCTGAGATGATAGACTGTGGGATCCCAAAGTGCACCCACACTCTTTCAAAGAAGATTTTAGCAGTGGCTTCTGCTGTGATATTCTTCTTATGGGCCGACATAATGGCCATCTTCGAGAATCTGTCGACGACCATGAAAACACAGTCATTTCCATGCTTAGTAGAAGGAAGGCCCGACATGTAATCCATGGAGATGAATTCCCAAGGTCGAATAGGGGTAGGTAGTGGAGTATAGAGGCCTTGATTCTTGATGGTCGGTTTGGCAATGGTGCAAGTAGTGCAAGATCTGATGTACTTCCCAACATCCTGTCGAAGGTTCAGCCAATAGAAACACTTCTGCAGTACTGCCACTATTTTCTCGACCCCGAAATTCCCAACGACTCGACTGTAGTGTGCTTCCAAAATTATATTGGCACGCTCGCTTGAAGGAACACAACGGTGTCCCAGGTGACATAAAAGTGCATCTTGGAGGTGAAAATTTGGAACTTTCATACCCTCTAATATTGTATTATATGTGTGGCCGAATTCTGGATCGCTCTTGTAGAGAAGCAACCAATCATAAGTCTCCTTCCCACAAGATTTGAGAACGGTAGTTAGCGCCACGATCGGCTGAGGCAATCTGCAACATTATTGGTGCTTCCCTTCTTATACTTGATATTCTAATGAAATTGTTGCAGATATGTGGACCACTTCTGATGGTGATCTTTCTGCAACTTCCCTTGTGTCTGTATGAATTGTAGGGGTGGGTGGTTTGTGTGGATGACCGTTTCCTTCCCCAAAATGTAATGCTTCCATTGGCGGTAAGCCTGCACAATGGAATACATTTCTTTGTCATAAGTGGGATACTTGTCGATTGTGTCTGACAATGTCTCATTGTGATATGCCACTAGATGCCCCTGTTGAGTAAGAACTGCCCCAATAGCATAGTCAGAGGCATATGTCTCAATCTAAAATAGTTGTTGCAAGTCCGGTAATGTGAGCACTGGGGCAGAGCAGAGGCAATGTTTTAATTATACGAACGCCTTCCGTTGATATTCCGACCAAAAGAAATTTTCTTTCGCTCCTCCCTTGGTGACTTGACTCAAGGGCCAAGTCATATGAGAGAATCCCAACATGAACCTGTGGTAGAAATTAGCAAGACCAAGAAAGTTGCAAATATCTGTTAGAGTGGTTGGGGCCGGCCAATCGCGAACTACTTGGATCTTGATTTGATCCACATGAGCCCCCCATTCATCAATAATGTATCCCAGAAACTGAATACATGTCATGCCAAAAGTGCACTTCTCCAAATTGGCACACAACTTATGTTGCTGCAGTGTTTGGAGGACCTGTCGGATGTGGTGGAGGTGCTCTTCCCAAGTCTGGCTGAATATCTGGATGTCATATAAGTACACTACTACAAATGAGTTGGTGAATGGCTTCAATATGCCGTCCTTCAACCTTGTGAAAGTTGCGGGAGTATTCGTCAACCTGAAAGGCATGACCAGCCATTCAAAAAGGCCCTCCTTGGCTTTAAAGGCAGTCCTCCACACATTAGAGGGTTCGATTGGTACCTGGTGATACATGGACTTCAAGTCAATATTGCTGAAACATTTCGCCCCTTTGAGTTGATCCAGAAGGTCATCAATCCGTGGGATCAGGTACCTATTCCGGACAATGATCTTGTTCAGCGCCCGATAGTCAATACAGAGTCTCCAAGTCCCATCCTTCTTCTGCACCAACATGATCGGGCTCCCATAGGGCGATGAAATCAGCTAGATGTGACCTTTCTGCAACAGCTTTGAAATCTGCCTCTTGTTTTCATTGTTCTCCAGATCAACAAAGTGCCGATAGATCAGTCCATTGGGTAGCGACACACCTGGGGTCAGATCAATGGGGTGCTTGACTTGACAGTGCAAAGGAACCCCTGTGGGTGAGGTGAATATGTCCCCGTACTCCTCCACGACCTTGTCCATTTGTTGTTGTAGTGTGGAGGAGCCCTGTCTATAGGTCGTGGCCACAATCTTCTTCTTGCCCCGGGGGTGGATCATCAAGAAAACAAATTTCTCGGTTTTGGAAATGAGCTTACTGCATTGTTTTGCAGTAACCAAAGAGATAGCTGTAGGTGGTGGTACCTCTGATATCCTATACAAATTATTTCCCAAAGTAACAATAATAACGCGAGGTCGAGACTCATACACAGCATGTTGCTTCCACAAGTATGGTTGGCCTAATAATACATCACAAACATCAAGAGCAATAATGCCACATAATACCTCATTTGTGAAGGGATTGATGATGTAGGGAAGGCAGCACTGCTGGCTGACGTGGATATCTCGTCCTTGGTGAATACACCAGATGGTGTACGGCCGTGGGTGTGTTGTGGTCCGAAATCCAAACCGCTTCACGACCTATGCTGAAATGAGGTTCTTTTATATCCCACTGTCGACAATGAATTGTAGTGGGGAGTCCTTTACCCACATGTGGGAGTGGAAGAGATGCTCCTCCTTCTCTAGATCTTCCTGCTCCTCCCTCTGGATCTTTGCAGTGGCAATGATGGCGTTGGGCTCTGCATCAATAATCTGCTTCCCTTTGTCATTCCACGTGTCAGGTTTTTATTCAGAGTCAGAGCATGAATATGATTTAAAAGCCCTAATCTTAGCTACCAGTGAATTTTTGGCTCGACACTCACTTGTGTTGTGAGTGGAGCTCTTATGGAACTCACACCACTTTCCTGTGTCCTTCTTCGGCTTCACAGTGTTATTTTTTCCTTGCAGCTTCGGTAGGTTATCTTGGGTCACCATTCCATGGTTTTTTCCTTTGTTCTGCTGTTTAGGGGCACCTTTCCCTTTCTTTTGATTCATAGATGCAAAGTCTTGCTTCTTCTATTTGAATTTCTACTCAATCTTAGCAGCATATCGGTATGTCGTACCAAGCGAGGAGATTTTGACGATTTCCATTTCCTCCTGAATGTATCTGTGCATACAACTGTGGTACTTCAACACCAAATGTTTCTTCGAATCTTTGATACCCAAATTTTTTCACAAGGTATGAAACCGATTTGTCAACTCATGCACATCTTGATCCCTTTGCTACCACAACGTAGTCCATTGTATGTACTTTTCCTCATAGCTCCCCATGGGATAATATTGTTCCTTGATGGCATCTCAGAAAGAATTCCGAGTGGATACTGCTGAGAACAGAGAGGGTTACCCCTTGTCCTTTTTCTCACGGTAGGCTTCCCACGAGTCCTTGACATGGGGGGTAGCTTTGAGGAGTGCAAAAAAAAATCTTCTTCCGATCATAAAAGTGATGAACTGAGAAATATCATTCTAATAGATTCAACCATCTATCTACGGCGTCTTCATCTATTTAGACCTCAAATATGGGAATGTCAAAGTTTACTTGTACCTTAAAAGGAGTTGTGCCTCCAGAGTGGTTGTTGGATGCAGATGGGCCGCCGATGGGTAGTCATTGAAGGATCTGGGCAAAGTTATCCATCATCGCATTCCTTTGTTTTTTGAGGGCCTCCTCGAGCAATATTTCATCGGATATCTTGCTCCCTCATCTTTATTTTCATCCCCATGGCGCTCATCGTAGATTTTTCGAGGTTGATCTTGCAAAGGGTCCACCAGATCTAGCCCCAACTCCTTATACCCCGACCTCATTGGGGATATGCAAAGAAGGATCGAGAAACAGAAGACCGCTCAGATACCACCGATCCAAATTTATGTAGAAACGCAAAAGAATACACATATAACCATAAATAAAAAAATGCAGTGGAAATAACACTTCATTTCATTAATATCAAAGAACTGAAATTTATTACAGACAAAATGGAAATAAAATAGCTAAGGTGCTGGTATCTTATCTCCGAGAAGAGATGTGGTGGCTATAGGCCTATGAATTGTGTTACAATGAGGCTCAAGGGAATATTTATTATTTATAAACAATGGAAAACCCTAAACATCCAAAAACCTAACCCTAGGAGATGAAGCGCTAAAACTATGGGCCCCATTTGGGTAAATTGGTACATCAAATTCCTAGGGACGTAACTTTGGCATACGATCTCCGTTTGATGCGCTCAATGCCTCGTTAGAAATATCTATCTGAGGACTAAAAATTTTGAGTGAGAAAAATTGTTATATGACCCATGTTGCTCCCGGTTTTCCCAAAAAACATCGTTTAGGGCCTTAAACGGCTCCAGAAGTTCAGGACCCGAAAAACTGCTAAAAATAGTAAACTGTGCTATAATTAAGGAAACTGAAAAACTGAAAGAAACAATGGTAGGGACCCAAGTGGAAAAGGCAGGTGGCCACCAATATCCACCTAGATTAACCACCACCATTTAAGTTCTCTTCTTCCTTCCTCTATATTTAAAAATATAAAGCCAAGCCTAGTTTTGCAAACCCTTAAAGGAGAAAAGGACCAAGATAGCTTGTTCTATCATTATTGGATTCAAACATGAGTTATTTATACACATGATAAAACAAATTTTATAAATTCATTTATTTCTTTGAATCTCAATCCATCTCATGTAATCCATCCATCCATTCATATCGAAGTTATTGGTGGATCTACAATGTGGGAAAACATGCAAAACCTCTTTACCTTAGTGATAGACGCAATGGAAATAGGTGGTCTCTTCCATTCCCAACCCAAGTGTCCTCCTAAATTTAAACCAAGTTCCCTTCACCCACCTTCCAAGTCGAGGCCCTCCAAATCAAAGGAAAATACTTCACAACTTCCTTCCATATCATTGAAATATTATGATTATATTTTTCAACCCTCCTTATCCAATATTCAATTGAGTTTGGATAAATATATTTGTGAATAACCACTTGAAACCACAATCCTTCACCTAGAAAAAGGCTCCAAACACTCTTGGCTACCAAATATTTTGATAAAAGGAAAAAAATCTCAAGGTCTCATCCTCCCATCAACTTTGGTAAAACTAACTTGTCCCATTTTACTTATGGAATCACCTTTTTCTCCTTTGATCCTCCCAACAAAAACTCAAAACTCATCCTTTTAATATTTTTACGAATCTCTTTTGGAATCCATGACATAGACGTCTAGTAAGCAAGAATTGCCTCAAGAACAACTTTAACTAGAAAAATTATTCCTCCCTATGACAACTTCCTGTAATTCTAACATGCTAGCCGTTTTTCTAGTTTAATTATAACACAATTATGGTCTTGTTTCAAATAATTATTTTATTTTATATAGAATCCTAAATATGTCAAACCATCTTCCAAATCCACCCTCATGTAAGAAATAATAGATAGGTTAAAAACATTTTCCTCCTCCTCCAACCTTCAAAAAGAAATTGACTATTTAACTATGTCAACCACCATCCCCATTGCATCTAAATACACATCCATAATTTGGAATTTATTTGTTTGGTCGTCTCTATTGTCATCAAAAAATTTTAGTATAACATCTATAAATAAAATATAAGAAACATATTATAAATTCAACCCCATATGAACTATTTTAAATGTCTTTTATATCTTTGTGTCAATTATTGGTCTACGAAGCTCCTAAACCACTATAAGAAACAAGATAGGTGACATGGGGAATCCTTACTTAAGCCCTATTCCCAGTCTAAAAATACCCAAAGTAGCACAACTGAGGAGAAATTAAAAATAGGATGTCGTCATACAAATCATTTCCTAGGTAATAAAAGGTATCTCAAATCTCAGACGTGTCATCAATAACCTTAGGTAAAGAAAGCTAGCCTTGTCATAGGCCTATGAAAAATCTATTTTTTTCACTCCCACCTTTAAATTCCTTAATTTAATGCTATGAATTCCATCTTAAGCAACTCCAATAGCCTCATGAATCTATCGACCAACTAGGAAACTAATTTTCTCCTTAAAATTATATTGGATAAAGGTTTTTCACTATGTTTTTAATGATCTTTAACATTATCTTATAAATACAATTCCATAAAGATATCAAATGAAAATCCTCAAGAGGATGGATGATCAGATTTTGGAATAAGAGTCACAAAATTTGTGTTGAAAGTTGCAAACATTATTCCAAACAACCTTGTATCCACTACCACTTGAATAAAAACACTTTCCAATAATTCCAAGAATCCCAAAACAAATCAACATTCCAACCATCTAGGACTATACTTTATCTTTCAACACTACAAACAATGGATTTTAATTCCTCCATGGATATGTCCTCCATTAATGATATATTATTCTCTTTCAACACAAAATTAGTTGTTTGTCTTATGTCGTGCTCCATAAATGTAAACCTCTACAATTGAAACCCACTCCCAACCTTGAAAATATTCTAAAAATATTCTACCCCCGTAGCCACTATCTTCAAATTTTCTCATGCCCCCATATTGCTTCAAAATCTTCAAAATAGTATTAATATTTCTCCTTCCTTTGCAAATTGAAAAAAAAATTAGAGTTCTCATCATCGTTGGAATTTATTAATCACTATTAATCACTATTAAATGACTAAGACAGTATGCATAAATTATCAATCCAAGGACGTCTTTTATCTTAATGATAGTTGCACTATCTATTCCGATACATCAAACCGGAAGCAAATCAAAATAAAGAATAATTGTCGCTGAATCTATTGCTAAAAATAACACTCGTGCAGGAATAAAAAAATCTATAGGAATGTAATCATGCCTCAATTAAACGGTACCTAGCGTGCCACACAAAAATTACACTAGCTAGTATTTCTAATCACATTCATGTAACAACATAATAATATTGAAGCTGAAGAAGATCTACTTATAGCCAGAACCAAAACAACAAAACTCCACCAATACGCAAAGAAAATAAGAAATATAGTACAACTACTTTAACTACTGTAGTCCCTGCAAAAGAGGAGGGCCCTTCCTCCATAGCAGGGTGCAGGAAGAGATAGGAACTAAATGAAAATTAAACCAGACAATGCATGTAACAACAACAACATGATATCTTTGTATTAATTGTGATCAAAATTACAGAGCCAAAAGTAATACTGTTCTCCACTAACCCCCTTACCTCAAGGGTCGAGAGTTATATAATGGTTACATGTTCAAACAAAAGAGGAATGAATCAGTCATGAGAATCTTACGATTCTCATGTGGATTAAAATAAGATACATATAGTTACAACCAATTTCTTAATAAAAACTCTGATTGAGAGAATATAGATTACAATCAAAACTGCCTAAAAGCTGCCATTCTAAAATATAATATGTAATGAGTTCTACAGTTTTCATGGAAAACGAAAGCTATAGCGTAACACCAATTGAGGAAAATTCGACATCTGGAAGTTGACGATATCCAATCAGCAATACAACTCTAACAACAATTTATAATAACGGGTCTGTAACAACACTGTGATGTAACAACTTACTGTGACAACACACTTTCAACTACTTCTATATGCCTCTTGCTCTAGATATTTTGTGCTAAGAATAACATTTGCAAGGAAAAAAAAAGACAAAAGAACTTCTTCCAACATTCATCCCAGTTAGCCAAAAAAAGGAAACGATACATCATAATAATTAATGAAATGACAAGATAATGAAATAAGGTAAAAAAACACTGTTTAAGATAGAAAAAAAGGGAAAAAGGAAAAGGTAGTCCCAAGGTTTGAGGTCACAAGGTAAAAATGGGGGAAACAAATGTAGGAAATAAGTACAAAAATGGCACCCAACATCTCCCCCCAGCTGAAGCACTTGCATGTCCTCATGCAAAAATATCATCTCCCATGATAATATCTCCTGTGTAGGTCAGTGAGGTCATATGCGCTGGCTGTGTCTTCATCTGGAAACCTGTACCCTTGAGTAGCCATTAGTTGTCGTGTCCAAGACTCTTCTTCATACTTTCTCAGTTCATAACGGACCTGGTATTCCTCTATTGGTAGCCAAATTAAAGGGAATTTAAATCTTAGCCCAAGCCATGAAGCGCCAAGGGTCTTTATCACATGAGCATATTCTGGTACATGTTTAACAACTACCACAAAGTTTTGAAATGAAAATGGGTCCCCTTCCAACATCTCAACACTACTAGCTTCTGTACGCTTCAAACACCCAGTCAGGGCTCAACTCTTCATTAATGAAAAATGATTAAGGAAAAAGTCCACAATCCTTCTTCTGTAAGTGGCAGTAGGTTCCCTTATCCTAGGAGTGCTTAGAATATTTCCAAATTCCTGCCTTAATTCGACGGCCCGTCCCGGTTATGCTCAGATCCATAATGTTGTCTTTTCTTCATTGGCATCCATAGATTTTGTGGACATATGCCACTCAATATGATTCCTCATAAATGACACGAAGGCTCATAACTGCAAATACCCCATATAGGAGAATATAATTACTACCATTTGCATACTTGCATGCTCACAAATGATATTGTGCAAAAATAACTTGCATAACAGGCTTTGTTCATCAAAATCAGAAGCACGAAAGAAATCTAAAAAGGTACTGGTGGAAGAACCCATATAGGGCCTGTTCTCCATGACAACTTTTAAATGAAACAGATAATAACGTTCCCATAGGAAAATGGGGTAGGATGGGGAGGGTTGTCTACATCCAAAAAGATTGAGGGCAAACTCATGGAGTTTATGCTTATCCACAGTCAGATCCTGAACCTTTTGCTGTAACAACAGTGGCTGTTCCTTCTCCTTACACTCTTCCCAACCTTTCTTCAGTTCTTCCTTCATCCATTTTTCCTGTAAAGCACTTATTTCCTTCTGATGTTATTTCATTAAGATCACCCCCTCCCGAAGGGAGATATCCTCCTATTTCCATTTCTGCAATTCAGAAATCAAGGAAATTTTCTTGGAATTCTATCCCACGGCAGGACCCGACGTTCCTCTACATTCAACATCAATGGTGGGTGTAACAACCTCTGTTGGATGGGTCTGCTCCAACTCTATTGCTGGTTTTTGTGTAACAACAAATTTATCAGTGGGTTATTGTGTATCAACCCCTTTATTTTTTCCTAGTCTAGCCTCTGTGCCCACTACTGATTCTTCTATAATAGCAATGGCATCCACAGGTTCTTGTGTATCATCTTCTAGGTCGATTATTACAGGAGTGGCCTCTACTTTAACTCCGCTGGTTCCGTAAAATAAATATCGTTAAAGGTGTTCTGTGGGACAAATTTCTCCTCGAATTTTCGTTTGTGTTTCCATCAGTTTCTGTTTTCTCGACAAACCCTATACCTCAGTTGTTGTTATTTCGTAACATGTCGCATACAGATACTAAAATTTCCTTCCCCCACCTAATCTCTTTCTTTATCCGTTCATTTTATTTTCTTAAATTTTCAATTTTTGAAAGAAGAAAATGAGTTTCATCCTTACCCGATGAGGAGGGTTCTTTTCCCTTCTTCTTCCGATCCTTCGCGAATTTTTCTTCTCACTGTAAGCAACTCCCCATGCTGCCACCCTAATTCTCACCCTCTCTGCTTTGGCACCATCGTCTCCAATCGGATTTTCAATGTGTTCTTTTCCAATTCTCGACTCGGATGTGCCGGTCCGGGCTTCAACTTCTTCATGGCTTCCTTCAAGTCCCAACCTGATGGATCCGCTTGTCCTTGGCCTCTTTCGCTTAAATTCTTCCCAAGTCCTTCCTTGTTGGCTTAGGGTGTCCAACACAATCAATTTGATAAGTCCATGGTTGGTCACACAGGCTTTAGGATGTGTTGTCGTCTTAACCCCCACAACCATATGCTTAATGTTTCCCAATAGGAAATATGGGAGGTTGATCTTTTGCTGGTGCCGAAGATGATTTAGTAAAGGGAAGTGATAATTGAATACGATTGTGGATCTTCCCTTGCAAGTAATGTACTTTACCCGATCCTAAAATGAGTTGGATAACTTTTTATGCTTTTCAAGAACCTCCCACTCAGTTAAACAAATAAAAGATCTAGCTTATACTTGACTTATGTAGAAATTTATACTTGAAACAGTGTAATTTTTTTAACTGTTTAAGTGCTTTAAGACCATTCTTTTTGCTGATATTAAACATGTGCAACAGCCATATAATTCAACAAATAAAAATCAACACATATCAACCAATTTAATAAAGGAGTTCACTCGAATATCGTGGGCTACGTCTCGTTGAGCTTTGTCATCTTGACTTGGCTCTCTGGGATTATGATGGAAAATTTATTTTACAAGTTACAAAATCAACTCCAATGGTTATATGAACTGAACCAATGGGTTTAGAATACCATTTATATCCCTATAATGGCTGAAATCTCTTTGAGTATGAAACTCGGCTCCCTTAGACTTGACTCCTTCTATCGGTGCTCTTGAGCTTCTCTAAGCTTCTCTATGGCACTAAATCCTTTAGAATCCCTTTTGTGTCCCTGAAAATTTTTATACAGTCTCCAACATATATTATACATCCAAAATAGGTTGATCATTTTCTTAAAATGAGCACTAGCTTCCCAATCTAGGCCTCCATCCACTAATGGCCCTAGGCTACCCAAAAATTCCCTGTGGCTTATCAAGCTCTAGAAGTCTCCAAATGACTCTTAAAATCCATTCAATGGATTCATAATGTCAAAAATAGTCATAATAGACTATTCACTTGCATAAATTGGCCTCTGGATGCTCCGGTTTCGCCTCCAACACCTGGTGGCACCCCCTGGCTCTACGGTCACTGAAAACTTCTCTGAAGCACTCGACTTTCAGAAGTCCTAAAAAGATTCTGAAAACTCCATAAATGGATTCATAAGTATCAAAATAGTCATAAATGACTATTGGTTTGTTGAGAATGGATATTGGCTGCTCTGGATAGGCCTCATTCTCCTGTTGGCACCCCGGTGGCCCAACTTCTCCGGCTAACTCCGTACTTAAAAATTCCCTGCTGTGCTCTTTCAAACCACACCATTAGTTCCAGAATTTTTGAGACATTTAAAAATGATTATTGGATTCTTGAATAAGGCCTCTAGTTGCTCTGGCTAGACCTCAAATTGCTACTAGCCCCTGGTGGCCCCAGTGGACCCTAGAATTTCTCTATCGCAAACACCTGCTCAAAATTTCTCTGATAGCTCTAAAACCCTCATCAATGAGTCTGGAATGTCTAATATAGTCGAATTGACTATTGGCACCCTCAGAATGGATGAATCTAGCTCAAGATAGAGCCTAAACTCAACTTTTCTAGTTTCACCTAAAAATCCTCCACTAAACTTGGAGAAGTGCACTTAAACTCTAGTTAAGTTTGGAATTTCTGCCAAAGATGGCACACCCGCTAGTATAATTTTCGAACCAACCGCGCATAAAGTGTCGGTCAGTGCACATGTTACAAAATTTTTGGTCTTCAAACCATAACCGAAACCGGTTTACTAAGCTACTAACCGTAGCATTAAATGTAGCCGCCGTGGATGGGCACATGCACTTGAAGAACTCACTAACCAACCACAATAGTCGGGGTTGGGTTACGCGGGAGACCGTTTAATGCAAAGGTTGATGTGACAACTTTTAGCATTTGCGAAGACGATGGGAGGTTTTAAACCGTGCGAAAATTGCTCTCATAAACCGTAACATCGCATGTGACTGCTCTCCCCGAACAACCGACGGATGTAATCGTTATGGGTAGGGGCTTTAATTCTTAGCCCGGGTCATGGGCCAATGGCCATGTGGGGAGGGCCTCTAATCCCCAATGCGGTAACCATTTCACGTTAAATAAAGCACGAATACCACATTGTTAAGAACTAACCATAGGGGAGATGGTTAAAGGATTTGTGTGCTATGCGGGAGGTCTCGGGGTCGACTCCAGTGGAGTTTGACCAAATTTTTGTCTCACCAAACCTGGGCCACATGGCGGCCTGTGATTGGCCAAAACCATAGCCCAATCAATAACTCTGTGACACATGTCAGACTGTAATTCTTCCAGAAGGAATATTCTAGGGAATATTTTGAGGAATATTCTAAGAATATTCTAGGAATATTCTCTTTTTTTGACTTTGCAAATACCCTGTCAAACTTGGTCAAAAGCCGAAAATTGCTGTTTATTGGACTTTTCAAATCACGATAACTTCTTCATACAGTGTCGGTTTTTCAAACCGTTCATAGTGCCGAAATCAGAAAGATGAGGTATATTTATTCGCTCAGGTTCGACACACTTTTGAACACTTTGAAATTTGAGCTATCACTTAGGTCCTTGATCCAAATCTGATCACACCTCCCCATTGGGAATATTTTGGACCGCAAAGACTCGATTACCTGATCGTGCGTAGCCGATCGTCCCCTTGCTTCTCGTCAAATATAGGGATGTCGTACGCAATCTTGTGCAGACTGAGGCAAGAGTAGGTTGTGGATTGGAGGATCATCGTCGGGCTTAGATGTTCGGGATGTCTAAAGCTACCAAAAATGGAAATTGCGTGTTTTCCCCGTGT